>SJYC01038124.1:0-13676 GCA_006408675.1 Madoqua kirkii
TTTGGATAACTGTGATTTTGAATGGTTTGCCTTGGAGACAAACAGAGATCATTCTGTCATTTTTGAGATTGCATCACCCTGAGCCCTAGGCCAGGGGCGGCAGCTGGGAGGAGCTACCTCAAGCCAGAGACCAGGGGTGGTGGCTGGGAGGAGCAACCTGAGGAGCTGTGGCTGCACAGGCACAGGAGGGCCTAGAGGAGCTATCCCATGTTGAAGTGTCTTATGCCTCCTTGTAATAGTGGATCTATGGAGAACTGGAGAACATGAGCCTTGCTAACATCATACAAACTGCAAACATTAAAGAACCACTGCCTGAGCCAAATAAATAACCAAAAATTAAGCATTCAGTCTGCTGGGCAACCCAACTAAAATTGTTGTTATCAGGGAAAATAACTTTCTCAGCCATGAAGGCTTCTTCTTTGGTGTGGAGGAGTCCTGAAGCTTCCTAAACAGGTGGGGTGACCCAGAGGTAATCTATTTCTGTCATCACTGTTTCTGTTATTTTAAATTGCTGAACTTGATTAAATCTGGATGGTAAAGAAATCTGTAGAGTCCACACAAGTGTATAATGCTCTGAATAAAGCTCTACTTCTTTGAATAACAACACTTTCTTTCATGACACTGCTCTGCATGCAGAAAGGGCAAACAGTTTAAAAATGAAGTACCGCCAGCACAAAGGAGCAGCCTCTACCAATTTGCCTCCTACCCAGAGGAATACATGTCTCCCAAGCTAGCCCTGCACTGCAAGATGAGAATCCAAAGGGAAAAGTTCTCTTTAGTGTACTTCCTTTGTGCTCCTTAACTAAATCAGGAATTTTTTGATGTGTTATCTGAAACATTCTTTCTAAAAGAAATTTACTTTTCTATAAGGTGGGTGCTCTCATTCATTTTTGTCTCCTTGTTTTCAAGGTAGGAGGAATATAAATCATGTATCCAGTCACACATGACTGTTAATGCCATCTAGCTGGGGACTCCAGATATGTGAAAAGTTTAAGTGAATTTGATTCATCTGCTCTCTGTGACTTTGTGTTGGGAATACTGAGGTGCCATGAGAGAGTTAAATGTAAGTTACAGTCTTCAGATCATTGGGGCCACCTCCCTATAGTGGGTGATCTGACTTAAGATGTTTGTCTCTCTTCTGCTCTATCAGTATTTGCCTGGGTTTGAATAAAATAGAAATCAAAGACTGGTGAATATGAACATCCACAAGGAATGAAGCAGCTCCATAATGGGTAAGGTGGCAGGTTCATGATCAGCTAGGAGTATAGAGAATCTGACAAAGTATAAATAATGGGAGAACAGAGCACAAGAAGTGGAAAATGACTGAGTGAGGCTTATATATGTTCTCTGTTCAGAACTGAATACTCAGTGAGGTGGGGGCTAGATCAGAACAGCAGAGAGGAGGAAGAGTACAGGAAATGAAGCTGTACCTTGCTGTGCTTGATTGTTGTGCTATGCTCTGCTTAGTTGCTCAGTCATGTCCAATTCTTTGCAACTCCATGGACTGTAGCCCACCAGGCTCCTCTGTCCATGGGGATTCTCCAGGCAAGAATATGGAATGGGGTTCCATGCTTTCTTCCAGGGGATCTTCCCAACCCAGGGATTGAACCCAGGTCTCTTACATTGCAGGCAGATTCTTTACTATCTGAGCCACCAGAGAAACCCAAGAATACTGGAGTGGGAAGCCTATCCCTTCTCCAGGGGATTTTACAACCCAAGAATCAAGCTGGGGTCTCCTGCATTGCAGGCAGATCCTTTAGCAGCTGAACAAGCAAGGAAACCCCACCTTCCTGATTACCATGTGCCATATTAGGTGCAGATAACAACCTGCTAGACAGTATAAGATGTAAATGAGATATCTGCTGTTGTGGGTTGGATCGAGGGCCTTAGAAAATCACCTAGTAAGAACTCATTGGAAACTAAGTGTTACCAAAGGAAACTGCATTCCAAGAACTAATAGAGAGGATTCCTGGGCATTGAGTGTCCAGGCCCTGGGTATGGTCAAAATCAGGTAGGTGTCAGCTTTACGGTTGTGGGTATTCTCCTAGCTTGGCAGTAGAAGCCCAGCAACTAGATGTAAGGACAAAAAGGTGGTCTGATACCTAACTGGGGCAATATAAGATATATCAAGTGATGATCAGATTATCTGGCAGGACCTGAACGGCTGAACGTAATCATACATTAAGACAGATCCCAGTCATACAAATTGTACACACACATCCAGAGACTTTGGTGCAACAGGCACAAAGCTTTCTAGGACTCATGCAGTCACACTGACTCCAGATTCACAGCTGTTAAGCAATTTCCTCCTGAGAAAACTGAATGCAAGTCAAGAAGCAACAGTTAGAACCAGACATGCATAACAGACTGGTTCCAAATTGGAAAGAAGTGTGTCAAGCCTAATTATTGTCACCCTGCTTATTTAACTTCCATGCAGAGTACATCATGTGAAATGCCAGGCTGGATGAAGCACAAGCTGGAATCAAGATTACCAGAAGAAATATCAATAACCTCAGATATGCAGATGACACCACCCTTATGGCAGAAAGTGAAGAGGAGCTAAAAAGCCTCTTGACAAAAGTGAAAAAGGAAAGTGAAACAGTTGGCTTAAAATTCAACATTCAAAAAAATAGACCATGGCATCTGATCCCATAACTTCATGGCAAATAGATGGGAAAACAGTGGAAACAGTGTCAAAGTTTATTTTGGGGGGCTCCAAAATCACTGCAGATGGTGACTGCAGCCATGAAATTAAGACAATTGCTCCTTGGAAGAAAAGCTAAGACAAACCTATACAGCATATTAAAAAGCAGAGACAATACTTTGCTGACAAAATTCTGTACAGTCAAAGCTCTGGTTTTTCCAGTGTTCATGTACAGATGTGATAATTGATTCATAAAGAAGGCTGAGTGCCAAAAAATTGATGCTTTTGAACTATGATGCTGGAAAAGACTCTTGAGAGTCCCTTGAACAGCAAGGAGATTATACCAGTCAATCATAATGGAAATCAACCCTGAATATTTATTGGGAGGACTGGTGCTGAAGCTGAAGCTCCAATACTTTGGCCACCTGATGCAAAGAGTGGACTCATTGGAAAAGACTCTGATTCTGGGAAAGATTGAAGGCAGGAGGAGAAAGAGACAACAGAGGATGAGATTGTTGGGTGGCATTGCTGATGCAATGGACATGAATTTGAGCAAGCTCTAGGAGATAGTATGGGACAGGGAAGCTTGGTGTGCTTCAGTCTATGGGGTCACAAAGAGTTGGACATGACTGAAGAGCAACTAAACTATTTCCAAAATCATTTCTTTACCATTTACTTGCACCCATACTTTTTACAAAAAGACATATTATCAAATACGGGCACAGATTGCTGACCAAAGATTCTGATTCACCTACTCACAGTAAACAACTGTTGTCAAGATGCAGACAGAAAGCCAAGGATCACAGTTCTTAGTCCTCTTGCCTCAAGTGGTATATCATGTGAATGGTTCTTAGCTGGCAAAATGATATATGTCCTATCCAGCCATGCTGCTTGAGAAGCAAATGTGCTCACTCCAACCTCTCACTCTCCATTTGCCATTGTACACAGAGGGCTATGCAACCGTAAGAGAAGGCTGAGCCACGTAAGGAAGGCAGCTTCAGTCCCTGGATCACCATGAGGAAAACAGTCCGCCAGTCAGGAATACCAGCACTGAACTGTTACGCAAGCAAAATAAAGAAGTTTTTTTGCAAAATCACAGAAGGATGTAACACCTGAAAGTATTACACTAATAAATGTACTGAAATACATACCACACAGTGAAAATCAGAAAATGAAAAGATCAGGCCAAAAGGAAAATGTGTAAAGCCAAAATTTAATGTTATTACACAAAAATATGTGCCTAAGATTGGTAGTGTTTCCATCAGATGTACAGAGACCAGAATAAGATGTATCTGACTTGAAGAGATTCTCAGTGGGGTCCTCATAAAGGGAAGCCTATAATGTAATGGACAACTAGAAAATTGATTAAAATACATGTTTTAGAGTCCAGAAGTCTGGCTTCCATTACCGGCTTTGCAAGGTACTACTTACTTAGGCAGGTTAACTAACTTTTCAAAGCTTCCATTTTCTGAACTATAAAGTGAGGATAAGGGTGTCCCATAGGATTTTGTGAAAATGAAATAAAAATAATCCATGTAAAATGCTTGAAAAAGTTCATTCCACATGGTGCAACATGAATGTTCTAAATAAAACTGAAGCCATCATCTTTATAAAGCCATCATCCTTTATTTTAAGAAAATACTATTTTTAAATCATAAGATTGGCTATTGGAAATGATAATGAGTTCAAATCTCTGAAGTATTAAAGAAATCCAGATCCTAACTGACATCTCCTGACACCTGGGAAATATTAGGAGCAAGATGCCAATCAGATGTCATAGCTCAGAGCTGCTCTGTGGCATGTCAGAAGCAGATTCTGCTCCACACCCCATGTACATGTGGCAGGGTTCCAGACTTCACCTGCTTGCAGATAAGGCTTTGAATGCTCAGCTCCTGGCTTACTGAGGATTAACCTGGATAGAACTGGCCTCTACCTCACTAACAGTGGGGCCTGAAAATGAGCAGAATTAGCGATCACAATGACTGACCTTAACAGGCCTTCAAGAGCAAGAATTTAACTTCCTTTAATAATACAGTTAATCTGCCCACTAAAATCAGAAAACTACATAAATGTATTATTTCTGAAATGGGCTGAATGCTATGTCTCCCCAAATTCACATGTTGAAAGCACAACTTGCAAGGTGATGGTACAGGAGATGGGGCCTTTGGGAAGTAATTGTATCATGCAGGCAGAACCCTCACAAATGGGATAGGGCCCTTACAAAAAGAGACCCTAGAGAGATCCCTTACCCCTTCAAGTGTGTGGTTACAACAAAAACACCTCTGTTTATGAATCAGAAAGTGAACCCTCAACAGGCACCAAATCTGCCCACACCTTCCTCTCTGACTCCCCAGCCTCCTGAACTGTGAGAAATGAATTTCTGTTGCTATAAGCCACTGCGGCTAAGGTATTTTGTTATAGCAGCCCAAATTGACTAAGACAACTTCCAATCCTTTCATTAGTGTTTTGAGTTTGAATTATTCTTCCTTCTAAGGAAAAGTAAGTAGTTGTCTGATGACATCCAGCTATGTACCAGAGATGGAGGAGACATCCATCTCTAAGATACATGGTCCCTTTCCATTGAGGTGTCCCTAATTCTAACTTCTCCTACCTCTCAGCTTTGAAGGATTAGACAATGAAAACTACAAACATACACACACATGCAAAAACTCCAAGGTCCAAGTCACCTGTCATCTCTCAAGATGTGATTTTCTTCATCATTTAACTGTCTTCCCCTGAAGAACAAATTATGCTACCCTGAAATGAATGCTAATCTTCTAGTCCACAGGGAAAAGGCAACAAACAGCCAAATATCCGCTCATCACAATGAGCTTAAAGGAAGCAGGATTTAAGCTGCTTTTATGTGGACAACCCATGATCTTTATTAGAGTTTACTTTGCCTAATTACCTCAGGGAACTATGATAAGCCCAGAGCCATTTCTGAGTCTTGCATTCATTGTATGTTGCTTTGCCCAAGGAGGTAAATATAAATGAGAAGATTCTGCCAAGCTCCCTAGATTCCTGAATTATCCACCACAAAGAGAGAAGCGTAGCATCCTGGAACCCTTTGGGTATCTGAGAACACAGTCTGAGCCAAAGGAGAAATATATAGATCATTTCTCTGCCTCAGAGAAAAATAGAAAGTTGCTGAGGGGGTAGTATCACAGTAAGTATTTACACAGATTTGTTTTCCCGAAGCTAATCTAGAGGACTCTGAACAGTGTCCTTACTCGAGCTGTAACTTCAAATGACCATAACCAAGAAAAGCTGTGGGAAAAAAAACCAAGTTTATATTAGAAAGTATGGCTGCCACCTTGCCACAAATTCTCCTCCTGGAAAGTCGCAGGGAATGAGAGATGGCTTGAAGAACTGAGAGACACAGGAAATAGAAGAAGGGCCCAGTAGAGTGAGGCAGTTTGGGGAGCTAACAGACACAAGTGTACGGGCAGGCTGTTCATGAAGGTTGTTTTTCTCGGTACATCCCCTGCTTGACTAGTGCCTGCTCTACCTACACTCCTCACCCGACTGACCCTATGCATACTTTCCCCAGGCCTGAGCTAATGACTGATCTAACTTTGGCCCCTATGACAGCTTATCAAAGGGCTAGTGAGGGGCAAGCTCCTCTACTGGTTTCTCTGGTAACCGATGAGTCCCTATAATCATAACCTCCTCTTACCCCTGGAAGTGAAGACATCTGCCACACATGGCAGAGTGTCACTCCAGGACCTTGCTTAGAACATGTAAGAGTCCCCCATCCATTAAGCTATCAATGTCTCTGTCACTGACTCCAGGCTCTCTCTTTGGTCTTGAAGCTGTGCAAAAACAAGATATATGATGTTGCCCCAAAATAAAGAGATGCCCCCAAGTAAATGCCCACTTGGTCCATCCATGATTGTGGATATGAACATATGTGGATATTAAAGAGATATGAAGTGAGACTTTCAGCAAAGTAGAGCTTTGACACCTGAAAGACCCCACCTCCCTTTCTACAGAGCAATCAATCACTCCTCAAGCAAAAGGAAGTGTTGGCGCCCCTTGTTTATGTGCATCCAAGGAGAAAGAAGTTGGTCTCTAGGAGAAAAAAATAATAATAAACATGCATTCATTTTATGCCTTAAAGAACTTTAATTCTAGAAGTTCTGGCAGAAGTTCCACCATAGGACTCCAAGTAAAAGATATGTCACAGAAAATAAGGGTGTCTTTGATTGCAAAGAATCTCTCATCAATAAAACAGAGCTACCCTACTGAATCCCAGTTTTACTTTCTAATAGGAAAGTATAGTTGAAACCTATAAGGTTTGGAGCAGCTGGAAAAGTATAAAAGGTCATCTAAACCAGTAGTTTTCTTAGTCAATGGAGCATCAGGGTGCCAGGAGAGAAGCATCAACAACCACCTTGCCTTATAATTGAGGAATGTCACTCACAGAGGTTAAGGGATAGACTGGATTTGCTATAAATGAGCTAGAGCCACAACTTGGGTTTCTTTTCTGACGTCCACCTACCATGTCACCTGCTCATCATGTCTTATATGATTGTTTCTTTCATATTTTTTTTCTTCAGAGCTCTTTTCATTAAGATTTTCTGAAATTCTCAGACTAAAAAGCATAGCTCAGACTGTACACACTTAAGAGTAAATTGGATTAGGCATGTCCTGTAACCATAAGTTTCCATTAGGAAGTTTGGGAACCACCTTTACTACATTCAACAGAACAACAAAAATCAACAAGAAAATTCCAAGATCTAGATTCCCATAAGAATCTTCTCAAGCTTAATTTTCAGGCTATTTCACTTTTAGGATTAATTGCCATACATGTGACTTGAGGTGACTATTGCTCAAAGCCACTTCCTCCATTACTGAAGTTGTTATCAGCATTTTGGAATTAGAGAATAAGACCATGTCTTCAAGAACTTTCTGGGAGGCACAAAACACTAAACTATCAACATGCAATAATGCCTTTTGGTGTATTAGTGTACCATCTTAGCTAATTGTTATGAATCAAAAGACATGGGAAAATATAATGGTAACTTTGAAAATAAAGTAAATGGAAGAATATATAGAAATATACATTCATTTTATGCATGAAAGAGTTGAACAAATAAGAGTCAGAGAAGGCTTGAATACAAGGAGGGTGGATGTTAGGTAGGAACTTAGGCAAGATGCTGAAAAAGATCCAAGCTGATTTCTAAACCCCACCACAGACAGGCCCCATTGTGGCCCAGGAAAGCTCACAGAAATGCTACAAAATAACCACAGAGACTTTTCTAAATCAGGTGGACGCATCTTAGGCACACAGTGAATGCAAACTAACCACAGCGGCTTCTCCATCTACAGTACATGGTGCCCTTGATGTACAGCTGTGTCCTCAAGTGACCTTAGGCAGTTGGAGCCCAGACTGAATTATGGGAAAGACATGCACTATAGAGCCTGTTTTCTGTAACTAGCAATTATCAATCAAAACTGTCAGTCTGTGCCCACGTAGATGAATACATAATAACTCTGCCTAGGGAACTCTATTATCATCATTGCAGCATCAGTGCCTCTCTTGACTTGGCCCACCTCTCCCTTGATGTATTCTTTCTGTCCTTTTTTATTTTCTTATTTTACTTTATTTTACTTTACAATACTGTATTGGTGTTGCCATACATCAACATGAATCTGCCAGAGGTGTACACGTGTTCCCAATCCTGAATCTTTCTGTTCTTTTTTAATGTTTGTTTTTGTCATGGGTAAGACCTCAGATTCCTTGTGTATTCACCAAGAACCAAGGCCCACAATGGAGAGTCTTCTTCAACCCTCCCCAAATCTTGTAACATGGAGAGACATAAACCCTACAGGTGAGAGCTGGAACTGACCTGGACACTTTGAGGATTCTGGGTGCTTAAAAACAAAAGTCCAAGTAGAAGATCCATGAGCAGAAAAGAGAGACTAGAGAGAGGGCAAAGATTTTTACTAATGACCATTCTTACCCAGGGTCAGGCTTGCCTCATTCTATTTCCAAGACTTAATACAGGGATTACTAGAACTAATCACTAGGTTTCCCAGGTGGCACTAGTGGTAAAGAACCCAGCTGACAATGCAGGATAAATAAGAGACACAGGTTTAATCCCTGGGTCTGGAAGATCCCCTGGAGAAGGAAACGGCAACCCACTCCAGTATCCATAGACAGAGGAAGCTGGTGGGCTACAGTCCTTAGGGTCACAAAGAGTCAGACACAACTGAAGCAGCCTAGCACACACACACTAGAGCCAGAAACAACAGTGGCATTTCTTTTTAAAATGTGGTTATATATATATATATATATATATATATATCTGATTTGTTAGCCAATATTTCTTTTCTTGTATTTTTTTCCGTGTCTGCATATGTAACATTATAAATGACTTTGGGAATAATCTTCAATTCCATCTATTCAACTATTTGCATTTCCTCACTACAGCCTGCTGAAATCCTCACATAATATTCAGATTGATTTTTGGCTGCCCTTATGATATCCACAAATATAGAAGCAGTCAGAGTGATATAGACAACAGTGTCATCATACCTTTCTGGGTGGTTTCACATTTGCAGTCTTTGGATATAGACCCAAAACGTGTCTGTGCTCCTTGTGTAAACAGTGAGTCCAAGGCTTTGCTGAGGATATAGTTTCCTTCCTGCCAGCTTCTTTATTCTTTATTTTTTTTCCCCTTTTAAATCATTCAAAAATCTTTGTACTCACATCTCTCTTTTTTTTTCCCCCCTTTAGGTATATTTCCTTTTTTTTTTTTTTTTCACTTAACCATGCAAATTGTTTTCAGATATTCTTTGTGTGATGTTAGCAACACAAATTAAGGATGAATTATATGGCATTTTAAAAGCCATTTTGAAGGTTAAAAATAACTTTTGTTGTGTTTCTTTATGACTTTGAATACTCCACAAAGAAACCTCCCGGGGCCCCCACCCCCACATCCCTACAGTGCCTCATATTTGGGAGCAGTAGTCAGTCAAATTCTGCGCTTTCCTATGGAGAAATGACTTTTGCAACTCTGTGATTATCTTGTTGGATCAACCACTATAATTAGCATCCACTCTGCAGCACACCACCCTCAAGTGCATGTCCTAAAATAATTCTCCTTATTGTTCACATTGTTTTGAATACCAACATTTATTTGCACATTGTCAATGAATCACTCAATTTAAATGCCTCCCCCAATTCATAATCTTGTGATGAAAGATATTGCTCAAAATTTTAAAGACATCATGGAGAAGAATATTAGCTGAAACTCCTGTGTTTGCTTGCCAATTGAAGAAAAATCTTTCATTTAAAAAAGGGTAAGATAAATAGTAGTGATATGATTTTTCACTACTAGAATGCTGCAATTTGCTTGAGCAAATTTGCCTCTGTCACTCAAGTGTATGCTCCTTGGTTTTTGTCTCATCACAACAAAGATTTGGAGTGACGGACGTTAAAGCCCCCTCGTCGTGTCACAGCTCTCGCGTCTTGGACAGACCGTGTTATAGCTCTCAGGTCTTGAATGGACTGTGTTATAGCTTAGACAAATCAGTGTTACAGTTCAGTGTTACAGCTCTATTTTATTTAGAAGATAGCAGGAAAATCCATCTTCAAGGTGTGAGGGCACGTCAATCCAAAGATGAGAAGAGAAGAATGCCCCAGCGCTTGGGAAAAGAGAGAGAGAGCTAGCTTTGGTTCCTCTTTTTCTATCTCCCCGCCCCCACCCCCCACCCCCCAGGCCTGTCCTATGTAAGTTGGGCCAGCCAGGAGTGTTGTTTTACCTGAAGTCCTCACTCTGGTCCTTTGTTCTATTTTTGAGGGCTTTTCTCTTCCTTATCTTTTAGCCACCGCCATTCTGGACCCTTTTCTCTATTCTAACTACCTAACACTTCTAAAAACCTATCTTGTAGGAAGGCTTACTTTAGAAAAGCAAAATTTCACTAACTTAGACTTGTAAGCTCACAGAGATATAATTACATATTTCTCCCTTAACTTACAAGTTCTTTAGGTCCCAGTTTGCTACAGCAGAGCGCCAGAGAGCTGTACATTTGAAAATGAGATCTGGTTTGATGTCTTCTGGTTTGGCTTTCATTTCCAACCACAGTAGCCCAGTTTAAACCAATGAAGCTGATGCCAGCAGTTATTTGGGTAAAAATCTGGAACAGTCTATTTTGACTCTAATACTTACTTGATCTGGTATTTAAAATCCTTTGTATCCATTCAAAAGCAAATTGCTTAAAATTTCTACTGTAGACCTGCCATAGTTTGATTAAAGACCTCATGAAGAATATAAGTTAATAACAAATATGAATCCTTTTTAGAACTAGGCATAACTCCTCTGAACCTAAAGAAATGTTGCAGTGCATTGTATGTTCCTATACACCAGTTCACCAAAGCAGTTCTCCTGCTTTCTGGAAACAAAACAACTATTCATCAACCCTCTTACCCCAGGAAAGGACAGAAAGGCTAGTTTCAGCTGGATGATGTGATTCAGGTGTCTTTGTGCCCACAGAGCTCAACAGAACAAGGAGTTAATGAAATTTCACTTTTTATGAAAGGAATCTCAAGATGGGGGAATCGTTTACTTTTTAGTTACTGAAGTCTATCAAGTCCCAGAAACTTCAGTGCTTTCAAAAGGAAAATACAATTGCTATGGCAGGATGTAGCCAATTGTGTCTTTTAAAAATACGATGGGGTAGCTACATTTCACACAGAACCTTCAAAGAGATCAAATACTCTGCAAGAATAAGATAGATGAAAAAAATGTTCTCTTTTGTAACCATAGTATCCCTTGATTCCATAGCAAGGTTGTGCTGGCAATCGAAATTTCCCAAATCATGGCTTTTGAAAGCTAGAAATCTCCATCTTTCCTGAATTACTTGAAGTCAGTGACTGCTAAAATATTAATTTGAAAAAGAGAGAGTGTGCTTGATGAAGGCTTCCGCCGTGGCCCAGTGATAAAGAATCTGCCTGAAATGCAGGAGCCACAGGAAATGCAGATTCAATCCCTGGGTTGGGAAGATCCCCTGGAGGAGTGCCGGGTAACCCACTCCAGTATTCTTGCCTGGAGAATTCCATGGACAGAGGAGCCTGGCAGGTTACAGTCCATAGTGTGGCAAAGAATTGGAAACGACTGAAGTGACTGAGCACACACGCACAGGTTTAGTGAACTACCTGTGCTATTCAAACCACTCTAAAAGATCAAGTCAAGGAATCTTCAGCCTTGATTAATTGATGAAACTATTCAGAATCCATGTGATACTGATATTTTTTAGGAAGTCTTACCTACTCAGCCTTTAGCCATAGTAATTGAGACTTTTTCCTCACTACAAGTTTAAAACTGCAGTAAATTTATTCAATTCATGCTTTAGTCACATACAACTGAAATTTATGAAAAGTTCAACCTGTCACTTTCCTACAAATGCCTCCTGATGGACATCCATTGATGACTGATTGATTCAAAAAACCATTGTGGGAAAAAGGAAAGACAGCATATTGAAATTATGCACCCCTGAAGGGCTGTGTATAGTAAATCCAGTATATAGTCCTTTATTATTTATTAAATTATAAACGAAATGATCATTGATTTCAGTAATTGAGGTAAAAGTTAAGCAAGTAATTGCCTTATGCTAAGGCAAGATAAAAATTATATACCATTTCATGGAAAGGATGAAAAAGATGTGAACATATTCTTAAATCATTACCTAGATAATTAATAAATATAATGGAAGCATTTTACCTCCTAACAACTGATGGGATTACCCAGAAACATAATAAAAACTAATAAAAGTATTCAAATGTCATACTACAGAGTGTGTTAAGATCTGTTGTTCCTACGCTGTTCTCAAACACACCTGCACACACAGATGGTAAATTGCTACCAGGAGCTTGAGTTGGAAAAGAAAAAGGAAAGCCATCCTTTTAAAGTATCATTTAAATGTTTTAGAACGTCATATACTACATTTAAAAAAAAAACAGCTTTCTTTCTTTTTATTTTTAACGATCGGGGAAGGGATCAGTCATACTTTTCTTACTTTAAATAAATCCACTATTTTCGTGTATAATTCCTGTTTGAAGAGTGCATAGTTCTTTCATACTATTCTGATCAATGGAGATCAGTCAAAATTAAGGAATGTCCAAAAGCAGTTGGTAATCAGCAAAGATTGTTGAAAATGAGAGATAAAATAATCTAAAATAGAAGGAAATTTCTATCAGAGGTATCAGTTCAGTTCAGTTCAGTTCAGTCGCTCAGTTATGTCCAACTCTTTGTGACCCCATGAATCACAGCACACCAGGCCTCCCTGTCCATCACCAACTCCTGGAGTTCACTCAGACTCACGTCCATCAAGTCCGTGATGCCATGCAGCCATCTCATCCTAGGTCATCCCCTTCTCCTCCTTCCCCCAATTCTTCCCAGCTTAGAGTCTTTTCCAATGAGTCAACTCTTCTCATGAGGTGGCCAAAGTACTGGAGTTTCAGCTTCATCATCATTCCTTCCAAAGAAATCCCAGGGCTGATCTCCTTCAGAATGGACTGGTTGGATCTCCTTGCAGTCCAAAGAACTCTCAAGAGTCTTCCCCAACACCACAGTTCAAAAGCATCAATTCTTTGGCACTCAGCTTTCTTCACAGTCCAACTCTCACATTCATACATGACCACTGGAAAACCATAGCCTTGACTAGATGGACCTTTGTTGGCAAAATAATGTCTCTGTTTTAGAATATGATATCTAGGTTGGTCATAACTTTCCTTCCAAGGAGTAAGCATCCTTTAATTTCATGGCTAGAGTCACCATCTGCAGTGACTTTGGAGCACACACAAAAATAAACTCTGACACTGTTTCCCCATCTATTTCCCATGAAGTATTGGAATTAGATGCCATGATCTTCCTTTTCTTAATGTTGAGCTTTAAACCAACTTTTTCACTCTCCTCTTTCACTTTCATCAAGAGGCTTTTTACCTTCTCTTCACTTCCTGCCATAAGGGTGGTGTCATCTGCATTTCTGAGGTTATTGATATTTCTCCCAGCAATCTTGATGCCAG
>SJYC01038125.1:0-36241 GCA_006408675.1 Madoqua kirkii
AGCTTTAAACCAACTTTTTCACTCTCCTCTTTCACTTTCATCAAGAGGCTTTTTACCTTCTCTTCACTTCCTGCCATAAGGGTGGTGTCATCTGCATTTCTGAGGTTATTGATATTTCTCCCAGCAATCTTGATGCCAGCCTGTGCTTCTTCCAGCCCAGCGTTTCTCATGTTGTGCTATGCATAGATGTTAAATAAGCAGGGTGACAATATACAGCCTTGACGAACTCCTTTTCCTGTTTGGAACCAGTTTGTTGTTCCATGTCCAGTTCTAACTGTTGCTTCCTGACCTGCATATAGGTTTTTCAAGAGGCAGGTCAGGTGGTCTGGTATTCACATCTCTTTCAGAATTTTCCACAGTTTATTGTGATCCACACAAAGGCTTTGGCATAGTCAATAAAGCAGAAGTATATGTTTTTCTGGAAATCTCTTGCTTTTTCCATGATCTAGTGGATGTTGGCAACTTGATCTCTGGTTCTTCTGCCTTTTCTAAAGCCAGCTTGAACATCAGCAAGTTCATGGTTCACGTATTGCTGAAGCTTGGCTTGGAGATTTTTGAGCATTAGTTTACCAGCATGTGAAATGAGTACAATTGTGTGGTAGTTTGAGCATTCATTGTCATTGCCTTTCTTTGGGATTGGAATGAACACTGACATTTTCCAGTCCTGTGGCCACAGCTGAGTTTTCCAAATGTGTTGGCATATTGAGTGCAGCACTTTCACAGCATTATCTTTCAGGATTTGAAATAGCTCAACTGGAATTCCATCACCTCCTCTAGCTTTGTTTGTAGTGATGCTTTCTAAGGCCCACTTGACTTCGCATTCCAGGATGTCTGGCTCTAGGTGAGTGATCACACCATCATGATTATCTTGGTCATGATGATTTTTTTGTATAGTTCTTCTGTGTATTCCTGCCACCTCTTCTTAATATCTTCTGCTTCTGTTAGGTCCATACCATTTCTGTCCTTTATTGAGCCTATCTTTACATGAAATATTCCCTTGGTGTCTCTAATTGTCTTCAAGAGATCTCTAGTCTTTCCATTCTGTTGTTTTCCTCTATTTCTTTGCATCGATTGCTGAGGAAGGCTTTCTTATCTCTTCTTGCTATTCTTTGGAACTCTGTCTCCTGATGCTTGTATCTTTCCTTTTCTCCTTTGCTTTTCACATCTCTTCTTTTCACAGCTATTTTTAAGGCCTCCTCATACAGCCATTTTGCTGTTTTGCTTTTCTTTTCTATGGGGATGGTCTTGATCCCTCTCTCCCGTACAATGTCACAAACCCCATTCCATAGTTCATCGGGCACTCTATCTATCAGATCTAGGCCCTTAAATCTATTTCTCACTTCCACTGTAAAATCATAAGGGGTTTAATTTAGGTCATACCTGAATGGTCTAGTGATTTTCCCTACTTTCTTCAATTTAAGTCTGAATTTGGCAATAAGGAGCCACAGTCAGCTCCTGATCTTGTTTTTGTTTACTATACAGAGCTTCTCCATCTTTGGCTGCATAGAATATAATCAATCTGATTTTGGTGTTGATATCCATGTGTAGAGTCTTCTCTTGTGTTGTTGGTAGAGAGTGTTTGCTATGACCAGTTCATTTTCTTGGCAAAACTCTCTTAGCCTTTTCCTTGCCTCATTCCGTATTCCAAAGCTAAATATCCCTGTTACTCCAGGTGTTTCTTGACTTTTTACTTTTCATTCCAGTCCCCTATAATGAAAAGGAAATCTTTTGGGGGTGTTAGTTCTAAAAGGTCTTGTAGGTCTTCATAGAACCATTCACCTTCAGCTTCTTCACCATTACTGGCTGAAGATACTATATATAATATCTACAGAGGTACTGCATACTCAGTATAGGCAGCAACGTTTGAGGTAGAAGAAAAATATATGTCTGTATAAGCTCTGAAAACAATTCAAAATGGACATTTGGAACATATTTTGAACAATGTAAGCTTAATTAAAATGCAATGTACATCCCTCCCTGAGAAGCAGAGCCCTCAATGTGGCTCCATTCCCTAGGCAAGCCAGCCAGACCCTTGGTAACTGATTGCTTGCACTGATCGTCTTCCAAGGGGGAAGAGGCATTGATCCGGCGTGTGACCGGTCAGACTGTGCCTTCCATGCCCATGTACTTCTGCAAGGCCAGTATCAGCAATACAGACTTAGGGAATGTCTTCTTCCCTCATGTAATGCCACATACAATTGCTTCTGACAAAGCAAAACACTACTCAGCAAAAGGAGAAGGGGAATTAGCATGTACCCATAGGATTCCCTGGTCTCTCCCTGACAACGCAGCTGATGGAGCAGTGAAGCAGCACACTGAAGGCTAGGTCACATGGTCAGCCGGGTTAGCTTGTGGGAGACAGTCTTTTGTAGGTTTGGTTCCTCAGGAAGCTGACCTTGAGAAGGTGATTAGCATAAGGGGTTTGGGAATTAAATTCTGTGGAGGAAATGGAAGGAAGCAGGTTTGAACAGAGACAGAAACTGTGATATAGGCTGAATGGAAGCCTCACCTAACCCTGCAGAGAGAACTGAAGATGAGGCCATCCAGAATTGGGAGCAGGGGGATGGGCCTTAACACCTGCATGTTAACTAGTCACGCAGCACAGCAGGCCCCAGGAAGTAGACCGGGACCTCTTGAGCTGAAGCAACCCTGAAAAGAGCTGAAGAGCTGAAAGCTCTCTGCCAATCGCAGCCCCAGTGGCTGAGATTGAATATTTTATTTTTGAAGAGAGGGCCTGTATAATGCATCAAAAGTCTGCCTTAAGTCTTTTGCTGAAATGCAATACATGCTCTGAACCAGGAAATAAAACATGGTTTCTGGAAATAGGTGGTGGAAGTGAAGGTGATTCCCTTCACTATTATCCTTAATAACCTACCTGCAGAGGGTTTGCTTCCCAGATCCTAACATCTCTGTGCTCTGCTGTTCTGGCTGTCATGGTTCCCAAGAAAGGAATACTCCCACTAGGAAATAGACAAAACTTCCTTTTAACTAAAGGCTGAGACTGCTATCCAGCCATGTCTGATTCTTTACACCATTGAGATGGCAAAGAAAAAATTTCTGTGTTTCTAGGGAGATTGACTCTGATTATTAAGAAGAAATTGTGCTGCTTCTAAACAATGAAGAGAGGGAGAAGTATGCACAAAATCTGAAAAGAAAAAGCCCAGTGAGTGAAGTCAATGGCTTACTCCCATAACTCAATCCAGAAAAGTCTACTAATAGTACAAACCATTCAGCAGTTAAAGTTTTCAATCACTCTACAGGTAAAGAAATCTAACCAGCTAAGGTACTGGGGTAAGAAAAAAGAATATGGAATGGATATTGGGAGAAAGAATTCATGAATACCAAGTACAGCCACATGACCAGTGTTAGGCGGGGGGACAACAGCAACTAAACGTTTTCCTTTCTTTATTTCAGAACATAGCTGTATTTATTAACTGTTTTCTCCCTATGTCTAATGTTTGTTCATAGTAGTTAGCCTTATAAAGGCATACTGCATCCAGAAAGGCAAGCTGCTGGAATGCAGCCCTGCTCTCTATAGAAAGCCTGAGGGAGCAGCCTGTGCATCAGAAGGCCATCTTAATGAGCAAGACTCGCACAGAAATGCTAAATCGTAGCTTTCCAAATGGGTCACAAACCAAGTCTTTACTGAGCCCCTATGACCTAACACTTTGCAAATTCCTGTCCAGAGTCTAGACACAGGAAAACTACTTTGAAAATTATCTTCTCTGTTACTCTTACATGAAACATGAATCTCATTAACAGGAAAAGGGAGAGAGAGAGCTCCTGAAATATTACGCACTTCACTTGGCTCCAACTATGTCATACCTTCTTCCTATTTCTATATTCATTCAAAGTCTCCTCTGCAGTAGTTCTATGTTGCTCTTAGTGGAAACTTGAAGTTCAACCTTTCTTTCTCCATCTATACTTTCTCCATCAGCAGTCTCATCAGTGCTCATGAATTCAATTAGGAATTAATACAGGTGTTTCATAAATTCATACCTTAACTCAGACAAAATCATTTCTCTGAACTCAACCTATTTATCCAATGTACTACTCAGCATCTTCACTTGGGAATCTCCAAGATGTATCAGACACAACACATTAGGGCTCAAATTCATTATCTTTTCTTCAAAATCTAGTGCTCAAGTAAGTGAATGGAACCACTATCATTCAGCTTCTGAAGGTAGGAACATAGATGTGATCTTTACTGCCTTCCCCAACACCTAACATGCCAAGTAACTTATCCAGTTGATTCAGCTTTTAAGTTCCCACATCTGCAAATTTCCACTGCCATCATTCTATTCCCAAGTGACAGGGACAGCATGGCGCCCTCAAAGTAGTGTCCTTGGACTACCACAATACAATTGGACTCCACAAGCTCTTTCTTACCTCTTTTTCATGTCCTTCTTAGCAGCAAGGAATATTTTTTTCTGAATGAAAGTATGATTTTACAATTTAAAATTCCTCAGTAAGTTCCGTGTTTCTTGGACTTAAGCCCAACATTACCACCGATCATGAGTCTTCGTCAAGTCTAGGCCCAACCTCTCATACTCTCCCCTTCACTGGATCACAGGCACATTGGCCTTCTCTCAAATCCACAGACATCAGTCCTCTTTTCTGCTATAGGACTTCTGTGCACACTGCTTCCTTGTCTGGAATAAGCCTGGACCTCTGTCAGAAATTAGCCTTCACACATGTACACACACACACACACACACAAACACACATGCATGCATATGCACACACTCACATGCTGCTGCTGCTGCTAAGTCGCTTCAGTCGAGTCCGACTCTGTGCCACCCCAGAGACGGCAGCCCACCACGCTCCCCCGTCCCTGGGATTCTCCAGGCAAGAACACTGGAGTGGGTTGCCATTTCCTTCTCCTTTAAGTGCATGAAAGTGAAAAGTGAAAGGGAAGTCGCTCAGTCGTGTCGAACTCTTAGCGACCCCATGGACTGCAGCCTACCAGGCTCCTCTGTCCATGGGATTTTCCAGGCAAGAGTACTGGAGTAGGGTGCAATTGCCTTCTCCACACACTCACATACTTAATTCCTATTCAGGCTAATCCAATTCATAAGAATCTTTTCCTCAAAGGAGACTTCCTTAATGCCACACTCAAGATCCAAATGCCTGGCTAGGTACTCTCATATCACATGCTCATTTACTTCATAGCTTTTAATTAAACTATAATTACTATACTATTACTTAATGTCATCTTTCCCACTGGACAATAAGCTCCACGAGGTCAGGGCCATGATAATTTTATTTATTTTATAATCAGCACCTAGCAAAGTATTTCACACAGAGGTAGCACTATCTAAAGGTTTGTTGAATAAAAAGTGGCAAAAAAAAAAGGGGGGGGAGGTGGTTTTCAAAGGTTTTTACTCTTGAGAAATTTTCTAAGAGAAAGGAAAATGATTTTAAATTTATAAAGCACTTTTACACACATAATCTCATTTAGCTACACAAAGGCCTATTAGATGAACTGGCAAAAATGCTTTGCCAGCTTACAAATCTCTGCTGCATGCACTATTTGCACCCCTTCACTCCGGTCTTCCTAGTTCAAGTACAGACATTTCTGGTCTATGGCAAAACTGCCTTCCTGAAAAACCTCATCGGGGGAAAACAAGGTTGTGGCAGGCCAGTAAAAATTTATGAGATTATAATCAGAAGACAAAAATAATCATAGTTCTGTTAAATCCATGAGCACAGATGCTCATGGTACTGCTGGTATTTGCACCTAAAATCACCCTCAGTGCATCCTTCTCAATCTTATACCCTTGGGCTTGTGCTTCCTACTTTGAGATGTAGAGTCCTGCAGAATTCATTTCCAATAGAGTTCAATCATATAAAAATTAAAAATTCAATCCAGGAATACACATCTTCTCTACCTTTTTTAACATGGGAGCAATGTATCCTCAGCTGGTGCTCCTGCATTTGCACCTTCCCCAAAAAACATCTCATGGCAGAAATTATCCCATTTTTGAAGCCACTATAGAAGAAAGCTGCTTTCTTAGATGAAAGGAAGTCACTCTAAAGTGTTTGTCATCTGTTTCCTTAAAGTCTTCCTTATTGCTAAGGTTTTTTCTGAAAAAGTTTATATCTGATGACTATAAAATATTAATATTGTGGAACTTAAAATGACACATCCTCCATGTTATGCCAACATCAGCTCCCATTGCCAATTGCATATAAGCTAATCCACAGTAAAGAAACATGCATTTCAGCAGAACAAATTATATAGTGTCCATTTACTATATCCTTGTTGTGAATGCATTGGCAAGCTCATTTCAATACTGAAATTTTATCTTATTATTGAAAAAGTCTCTTCAACTTATTACTATTTGTACAAAGAAATGTACACTCTAACAACTGCGATCTTTCATATCAAGATGTTTCATAAATGACAGTCAACCAAAAAGTCTTCATGAAAACAGAAGACATCATTAAGAGTTTTGTTTTGTTTTGTTTTTCCCCTTTTAATAGTTTAGTGTTGTTTTCTGAGGGCTGTATAGATAATTCAATAAGCATTAAAATTAAAAAAAAAACATTAGGGTAAGATTATCTGTATCACAGAATAAAACACTTTATTTTGATCTTCATTCAATTTATGAAACCACCATCTTCAAAAAATATCATATACTAAAAACTGAGTCTAACTGATGTGTTCCATGATTTAAAGCTGTCATGCAGTTGACAAATAAGAAAAATCAAACTAGCTAGACTATATCCTTGTGAGCACAATGCTGCACACACTGGAGGTCAGTATCTTTCTACAAAACATTTCATACACTCAGACATTTTACCTGACATATTTCTTATCCTTGACGAAATTGAAGGCATTTTGCTGTGCTTATTCTGTTGACATTTTGTGAAATATTCTAAAATGGAATCCTTTTTGGTGAGCTCTTCAAAAAAGGAAACTTAATTTTCTCAAAGTCTCTCTTAAAGTAAGGCAAAGTGAAATGGATTTTAAAATGAAATCAATGAATTTCACGCTTCTTTTAACCACAAAATATATAAAATAAGTTTGCTTAATATTATATATACACTTAGAAAGATAACAAAATTTTTTAAACTTTTTATTTTATCTTGAAGTATAGCCAATTAACAATGTTGCGATAGCTTCAGGTGAACAGCAAGGGACTCAGCCATACATATACATGTATTTATTCTCCCCACATGCCCGTCTCATCCAGGCAGCCACATAATATTGAGCAATTTCCTGTGCTAGAAGGTAGCAAATTTAAAATATCTATTCCATTCTATTCAACCACTAAAATAACGATAGAAATATTGCTATGGTAATATGAATAAAAGCAATGTGGATCCAAATCCCACAGTCTCGGTGGCTCTCAAAGACAATGTGAGGAGCAACCATCAAAATGGAAGAACTCTAATTGTATATCTAATCATCTGCTCCTTGTAGAAGAGGAGATGGTCTGAAGTATGGATCCATATTGACTGATGGGCAGAAGCTGGCTAGGTGGCAAGGGTCTTAGAAAAGTGCATAAGATCAATGACTTCACAGAATAGACACAAAGTGATAAAATACTTCTATTGCATTGTTGTGCACAGAAATACTTATCAAAGGTCACTACAAAACAAATGAGAGGAGGAGCCATCCTGTGAATGTCAGTCATCACAGTTTCACTGCCACTCCTATATTTAATCTGTGAGGCCATGTAAAAGTGGCTATGGTGATATGTGTAGAGGCAATAGAGGAGATAACAGCATAGCTTTCTTATTACCACTGTTTATCTGGTACTATGAGTACCCTTTCTTCCAAACATGGAGAACCATGATGAGACATCTAGAACAACTATCCAGCCATCAGCTGGCAAGATGATTGTTTTAAACTCCTCTCATTATGAAGACCATTTGGTCTACATTGAAATAAAGACCACCATTCTATCTGTAACACTTTCCGTGATCTTATGAAATGCCTCTATTTCTATTCTATTACTATATTCCAGAACTGATGTTATTTCAAGATTTTCTTCTGACCCAAGGCTGAATTTTATGACCCCCCCCAAAAAAAATTCACTTTCAGCTGACACCTGTGATATTTCCTCTTATTTTCATGCATCATCATGAAAAATCAGATGACTTCACAGAACAATATACTAAATTATTGAAGACCCAGTTATAGTATAAGCTTGAAGGCAACACCTTGAAAAGTCAGAGTATTTTCCCACTGGAGAACTGGATATGCTATATGGTCTGGTGGGAGCAGCACATCTTAGCATTACATGTAATTGCAAAACAAAAGTTTTCCATCACAACTTTAGGTTTTGGGGGTTTAACTGTCTTAATACCCAAGGAAAGGATACTTCTGGAAGGGACCAAATTATTAGTTTTGCTAAATTTGAGGTTGATACAACTGTATGACCCTTACAAGCATTTTAGGCAGTTTAAGTCATGAAATAAATAGAAAAGAGAGAAAAGCAGAGTTATTAAGTTTGAGTAATTATTCTTGATTATCAAGGAGCAATATTTTGTGCTACACAAAGAAAGTAGAGAAGTGCATTTCCTTTCTTTTAGCATGTCCAGTGGTAAAAGTTTATGGAAGACTAGAACAACCCAGCACAGGCAGAACTGTCAAGGTCCCTCATGCCTCAGGACTGAATTGAAGTTACCCCCAATCAACCCAGGTTAAAAAGAAATTTTAAGAAAAAACTAACTAAGGTCCTGCCTTAGGGGAAAAGGAAATAGAAAATAGAAAATGAAGAAAATACAAATACCAAGGATATCCTCATGACCATTTGCAGAAACAAAGAATGTAGCAGTTATATTCTTCTTTGTTCTTGACATATTTTTTTTTCATTCTATTTATTTTTATCAGCCACTTTCTCTCTTTCTTCTCTCTTCCTCTAACAATTTATATAAATTTGTTGTTGACAGTTAACTTGCAATTTAATCATCAGTTTAAATATATCAAGGTAGAATTGTGACTAAAGTAAAACAGGAATAAATATCACTCAGAGATGATATAAGGCTAACCGGATTTTAGATCTTATCTTTTGGGGAAAGGACTTTATATATATGGAGAACAATTGTATTGCATTTACAGAAACATGTTGTTACTCTTTTAATTCTTATTTGAAATGATGGCTTCAACAGTTTTTAAAGAAGTTTTAAGCTTGAGGACAAAGACCTTATCAGCTAACCCATCATTATTTCCACAGTGTGCCAGTCTAGTGCCTAGCCTATACATAGCAAACTCCAACACTTACTGAAGATCATACATATGGAACTGAGATCATGGGTTGAGGAAAAGAATTTTCAATGAAATTAAGAAATCAGAGGTTCCATTGTAAACAAGACCAGCAACTATTGGCTTCTGGCACAAAACTGGAGTCTCACTTGCACGCTTTTACCACCAATTCCCCTATCAAAACTATCAGTCTATTACTTAATCAGTAACTTTTGCTCTACAACTGACTGACTGACTGATATTTTTAATATTCAAAAAGTATCACACCAAGTCATCCATTAATTCAATTGATTGGAGAAACTAAGTTTGTCCTAATATTGATTAGTCTTTTAACAGTTTCAATTGCAGTTGTTATTTAGGACTCATAATTCCAGAATTTGCAGTAAGCTTCATTCAAGCTTGTATATTTACACTGTTAGCCATATTTTATTTATATGATAATACTTACTGACCCATAAACACAAATATATTGCATATATTACATAGTAAGTCTTAACCTAACCACTAACAGAATTATGCACACTTTTGATACTATCAGGATTAATTGTTTTCATTTAATTTAACAACCTTGTTAATTTTGAGGCTTACCAAGTGGCTTAGTGGTGAAGACTTTGTCTCCCAAGCAGGAGACCTGGGTTTGATCCCTGGATTTGTAAGATCCCCTGGAGAAGGGACCGGCTACTCACTCCAGTATTATTGCCTGAAGAATTTCATGGACAGTCCATGAGGTCACAAAGAGTTGGACACAACTGAGTCACTTTCACTTTCATTAATTTTAGGCTTGTTAACAAATATTTTAACAATGTATCATCATGACCAGATACTGTAAGAGAAGGTACATTTTAAGGCCACATAAAAGAAGGAGAAATGAGTTTAAAATTTGACTCAGTTCTAATGAGATGGATGAAACTGGAGCCAATTGTACAGAGTGAAGTAAGTCAGAAAGAAAAACACCAATACAGTATACTGACACATATATATGGAATTTAGAAAGATGGCAATGATGACCCTGTATGCAAGACAGCAAAAGAGACACAGATGTATAGGACAGACTTTTGGACTCTGAGGGAGAGGGAGAAGGTGGGATGATTTGGGAGAATGGCATTGAAATATGTATACTATCATGTAAGAAACGAAGTGCCAGTCTGTGTTCGATACAGGATACAAGATTCTTGGGGCTGCTGCATGGGGATGATCCAGAGAGATGATATGGGGTGGGAGGTGGGAGGGGGGTTCAGCATTGGGAGATCGTGTACACCCATGGCGGATTCATGTCAATGTGTGGCAAAACCAATACAGTATTGCAAAGTAAAATAAAGTAAAAATAAAATTTAAAAAAAAAACCTTTATAATACAGAGGAGAAGTTATGTAAATCTCTACACAGTTGTGACATTTGAAAATGAGAAAAGCAGTTAAAAGTGTTTGTGAGTCAGAGCTGCTGAGCTGAGTGACCATTTGATACAGGGAAAGAAAGAAAGAAAAGAATTAGACTAGCATGACTCTCAGCTTTTCAGTTACGTCACGATGTGGATCATGGTGCCACCAGATAAATGAGCCTGGAAGGAGAAGGAGGTCAGTTTTGGAATACTATGCTTTAGGCATCAATACACTCAATTGTATTATATATAGCTCTCTGCATTGGAACTGATTTGAAAGTCGTTGATGTCTAGGTAGCAGTTAACATTATGTATTTTATGACTTTCTATTTGACTCAGTTCTAATGAGATGGATGAAACTGGAGCCAATTATACAGAGTGAAGTAAGTCAGAAAGAAAAACACCAATACAGTATACTGACACATATATATGGAATTTAGAAAGATGGCAATGATGACCCTGTATGCAAGACAGCAAAAGAGACACAGATGTATAGGACAGACTTTTGGACTCTGAGGGAGAGGGAGAAGGTGGGATGATTTGGGGGAATGGCATTGAAATATGTATACTATCATGTAAGAAACGAAGTGCCAGTCTGTGTTCGATACAGGATACAAGATTCTTGGGGCTGCTGCATGGGGATGATCCAGAGAGATGATATGGGGTGGGAGGTGGGAGGGGGGTTCAGCATTGGGAGATCGTGTACACCCATGGCGGATTCATGTCAATGTGTGGCAAAACCAATACAGTATTGCAAAGTAAAATAAAGTAAAAATAAAATTTAAAAAAAAAACCTTTATAATACAGAGGAGAAGTTATGTAAATCTCTACACAGTTGTGACATTTGAAAATGAGAAAAGCAGTTAAAAGTGTTTGTGAGTCAGAGCTGCTGAGCTGAGTGACCATTTGATACAGGGAAAGAAAGAAAGAAAAGAATTAGACTAGCATGACTCTCAGCTTTTCAGTTACGTCACGATGTGGATCATGGTGCCACCAGATAAATGAGCCTGGAAGGAGAAGGAGGTCAGTTTTGGAATACTATGCTTTAGGCATCAATACACTCAATTGTATTATATATAGCTCTCTGCATTGGAACTGATTTGAAAGTCGTTGATGTCTAGGTAGCAGTTAACATTATGTATTTTATGACTTTCCTCAACAAATGAAATATTTACTACTTGTTCTTCCCTTATCTAATCTGTTTTTCATATAGACACACAAGCTATACCGATCTGACCTCAAGAATCAAAGAGAGTGAAACAGGGTAGTGCACCCTGTTAGCAGAGTTGTGGGCTAGTTGCTGCTCTAGGGCTTGCACGTAGAGAGGTTAGTTGCATTCTCTCCACACTCAAATCATAAGCAGCTCCTGAAGATCAATGCAGAGCAGTGAGCATGTGCCCTGGGTCCCCACTGTGCCAGCAGTTGAGCACCCCTCACTGTTCCACTATACGCAGTGCCTAAACATGAGAGCTGAGTCCAGCTCCCACCTCCACAACTGCCCAGACAAGCCTTCCTCTACCATTCTGGTATATATAGGACCAAGGGACACACTGCCTTCCCCAAGGTCACTGCTTAGTCCAATGCCTGGACTTTTGAGCTCTGGCTCCTTCATGTGCCTATTAACATTCTCGAGTCATCCTCTTTTCCACATTATGCCCCAAAGAAATGAGCAGTGACCCTCTGACGGCTCACCAAGATGGTGTGGAGAGATAAGAACTGAGAGAAATATTATATAGGAGGGCAGAGAAAGAGGGGAACTGGACATGGACAACCAGAAGAGAAAATGTTATCCACGATCAAATTGACAGTAATCTGAGTGCCTGAAGGGGGGTACAGTCAGTGGATTTAGAATTATGACGAATTAGCTAAGAGGTAGAAAATATAAGGCATTTCTCTAGAAGCATTTTTGTTAGTCCTAAAAGATGTAAGGAAAATTGCACAATACATATAATACCATGCAAGTTCATAACTTTACTCACTGGAGAGTTCCTGGGAACTGATTTATCTTTACTACTATTTCTACTTCTAATATGCTTGGTTATCTGGTTTCTCATTCCATACAAAATTATAATCAGCAAATCAGAAGGGAGAACACACTAATAGTAGTAAATAGAACTTCACAATCTATCAAAAGAGAAGAACTGAGGGGGAAAACAGAACACCAAACCTCAAACAGAACAATCCAGTGTCATTTAGTATGAATAGAAACCACTTTAAACAACTCACCAGAGAAAAATCATTGCATTTCAGCAAAATACAATAAATGATATTCACAAGATCAATCTTGATTGTTAGGAAAATGACACACTGTGTTCAATGGACTCAATTTTAGAAGATTATAAAGTGAAAAAAGCTTTATCTAAATGTTTTTTAGACGTTGGATCTTTAGAAAGGTAGTATTCAATTACCGAGAAAATGCACACATACAAAACGTGGTATTACCCAATGATACTGAGCAAATGAGATTTTACTCAACACAGGACAGAAATGGTTACCAGTCATCAAACTTAGACTAAGACCAAATCAGCATTGGATAATTTTGGGAAAAAATTCATAAAATAATTTCTGTTTATTATTTTATTAACTGCTGAATTTTCAGTTAAACTTTTTCTTCATGTGCTAATCTTACTTTCTGACAACTTCTACTTCTCATTGCCATTATATAAAGTATATCCTATAAAGAATGTTTGGAACAATGTTATTCTCTGAAATGGCCTTTAGTTTCTTTGAAGTATAAGCTCCAATTTCATAAATGTGTGATACATAAATACTGATAAGTGGAGGCCCTCTGTATTCACTGTTCTGAATGTTCGCTTTCAATACTGACAATTTGTTTCCATCCGCTGAATCCCATCTTTACCTAGTCCCGAGCCCCCTAGCCCCAGACCAGCTGCTAGTAACGATGCTCCTCACACCAGTCCCACTTGTTAAAATAAGAATTAGCAATAATGGAAATTAACAACATATCAACATTTTTTGGAAGCTGACTCTTGCTATAGCACTAAAAGAAAAGAATTGATGGGAAAGTTTGTACTGGAGGAAAAGAAAAATCTGTGAAGAAAACAAATTGTGCTTTATCATTTGGGCAGCATGGGTAAAGGAAAATTGATTATTGATTTATATCTGTGCTTTATAGAAAAGATTTATCTATCTCATAGCTAAGATGCACCCAGACAGGAGAAGGCAAGGGGGTACTGGAGTTACTATGATCATTACTAGTCATAGCAATCGTTTCTTCCCAACTGACATAATCTATAGTATGATATAGAAAGTTTTTGATTGCTTGTGAAATAGCAGTCTCCACTCTAGGCTGAGTTAAAACTAGCTGGGAGTTTCAACTTGTAGAACATTCAAAATGAGTTTCCAGAACTCTGGGCACAGAGCATAGGAGATAGAACAATGGGAAAGCTAAAGACTCAGTTACTCAGAGAGGGATACTGAACAGAGTAGAATGAAGGTGGAGAGACAAACCCAGGAGACACTGCATCAGGGAAAAGACACCCACTCTCACTTCACCGCCATAAACAGTTCCATTAATATTTTGACTAATCCAATAAAAGGCCTTGCAACCCTGGACATTTGAGCTTCATCTCTGCTTTTCCCAGATTCCAAACGCGTCAGTGCCTGCATAAAGCTGTACAATAAACAAGTATTACTGCTAACTTCCTTTAACATATTGTACTTTTCAAGGTTGCCCGGCCATGGTAATGCTCTCATGCTGCCATTTCTCAAGTGAGTTGCAGTCTTTATTTTCCCTCTCCCTCCCTCTGTTTTTGTCACCCACATGCTGGGGCCTTTATGGTCTCAATACTCTCTGGGGAATAAGGCTGCTTTCCATCAGGTACAAAGAAATGGAACTCCACTTGAAAAAGCAGCATAGCTTTTAGGTATTCATGAATCAAAAGAGCTAGTTATCCATAACTATTTAACCTGGAAAAGCAAGCACAGATGTACAAATGTGATATCAAGTAGGTGATTGGAGGAAAAAAAAAAAAAAAAACTTCTAAAGGGGACACTTTTTGGTCTGACAGTTATTAAATTACAGTAGCAGAAAAAGGATCATGTATCCTGCTGCTGCTGCTGCTGCTGCTGCTGCTGCTGCTGCTGCTGCTGCTGCTGCTGCTGCTAAGTCGCTTTAGTCGTGTCCGACTCTGCGACGCCATGGACTGCAGCCTACCAGGCTCCTCCGTCCATGGGATTTTCCAGGCAAGAGTACTGGAGTAGGTTGCCATTTCCTTCTCCATCATGTATCCTGCTGCTGCTGCTAAGTCGCTTCAGTTGTGTCTGACTCTGTGCAACCCCATTGACGGCAGCCCACGAGGCTCTCCCGTCCCTGGGATTCTCCAGGCAAGAACACTGGAGTGGGTTGCCATTTCCTTCTCCAGTGCATGAAAGTGAAAAGTGAAAGTGTTAAATAAGCAGGGTGACAATATACAGCCTTGATGCAATCCTTTTCCTATTTGGAACCAGATGAACCTAGAGAGTATCATACTGAGTGAAGTAAGTCAGACAGAGAAGGAGAAATATCGGATGACATCCCTTATACGTAAAAGATACAAATGAATTTACTTACAAAACAGAGACTTACAGACTCAATGAGTTTATGGTTGCCAGGGAGGACATATAGGGGGAAGGGTTGGTTAGGGAGTTTGGGACAGACACATACACACTGCTATATTTAAAATGGATAACCTACAAGGATCTACTGTATAGCACAGGGAACTCTGCTCGTTGTTACATGGCTGCCTGGACGGGAGGGGAGTACATCCCTTATACGTAAAAGATACAAATGAATTTACTTACAAAACAGAGACTTACAGACTCAATGAGTTTATGGTTGCCAGGGAGGACATATAGGGGGAAGGGTTGGTTAGGGAGTTTGGGACAGACACATACACACTGCTATATTTAAAATGGATAACCTACAAGGATCTACTGTATAGCACAGGGAACTCTGCTCGTTGTTACATGGCTGCCTGGACGGGAGGGGAGTTTGTGGGACAAAGTGTGTGCACGTGCACACTCAGTCGTGTTTGACTCTGTGACCCTGTGGGGACTGTAGCCCGCCAGGCTCCTCTGTCCATGGGATTCTCCAGGCAAGAATACTGGAGTGGGTTGCCATTTCCTCCTCCAGAGGATCTTCCCCACCCAAGAATCAAATCAGCTTCTCTGGTTTCTCCTGCATCGCAGGCAAATTCTTTACCACTGCCTGGGGAACTCTTGGGGGAGAATGAATACATGCACATGTGTGACTGAGTCCCTTCACAGGACTGATCACCTGCAGCTATCACAGCACTCTTTGTTGATCAGCTATACTCCAGTACAAAATTAAAAGTTTTTTTTAAAAAAATGAAAACAATAGATGCTCCACAACAAAACTGAACTTTCAATAATTTAGAAGAGAGATACAAATCAACTGGGCTGCTTGTGAAAAAAAGCGGACTGAGTCAGTGATCACTGGTGGGGCCTGAGAGTCTGCATTTTGTATCCATCTCCCTAGTGATGCTGAAACTTCTGGGCCGTGGGCCATCCTTGGAGTAGCAGGGATACAGCAGAGCGCGCCGAGCAAAGACTGCCCACCGAGTCAATCAGATGAGTACAGGAACTTGCCGGTCAGAAGCAATTAGCCTCACGTCCAACCTTACAGTTTGTTCTCCAAAACGACATTTCCTACTTTTGAACCCTTAATTTATGCTTTTGCTCTTTCCTCTCAGCTTCCCAGATGGCACCAGCGGTAAAGAACTTGCCTGCCGATGCAGGAGACATGTTCGATCCACTGGTTGGGAAGATCCACTGGAGGAAGGAATGGCAACCCACTCCAGTATTCTTGCCTGGAGAATCCTATGGACAGAGGAGTCTGGGGGCTACAGTTCATGGGGTCACAAAGAGCCAGACACTACTGAAGTGAGCTAGCAACTCAGACAGCTAATACGCCCTCTACAGAAAATAACTGGAAAATTCTTTTATAGTCACAGAGTGTATGTTGCTTCTAAATCCTACTTGAGTTTATTCCTTCCACATGGAGAGAGTTCAGTTAATGCAGCATTCCTGCCCCTCTTCTGTGCTTTTATTCATTCCATCCAGAAGCAGGAATGTGACTGGATTCCACAAATTCAGAAGAACCAGCTGGGTGAGGACTAGTAATGATGAGGGGGGCATTTGCCTTGGGTACTAAATTTAAGACAGACTCAGTAACAGCCCCCACTGGAGCCTGAGGCAAGGAAAAAGTCAGTAATGCTGACGCTCTCTTCATTTAAAATTTGAGATTTTGTTTATGCTTTTTTCTTATCATCCTGATTTTTTAAAATAGTGCATTAAATATTTATCTTGATCACCAAGGTTTTTCTGGCCTCACTCTCTTCACCGTAGTCTCAGCCCCGATGCCCATAGAGAACCCAAGCTCTATTCTGTTCCCCTGTCCCTACAGTGGAGGGACATCTAAAACTGTAATTCACCTGTAATCATCTAGTCACCTTACTCTATTTCCTATTTCTCAGATGGTTCATAACCAGATAGAGGAAAGAGGAGAGTATCTAAGAATCAGCAGCTAACCCTGACCATGTGTTGGCCACTCTTTGGAGCGGAGCCCAGGAAGCCGGGCCCCCAGTTGCTGGATGGGGTGGTGGGAGGTCGAGAGGGGGCAATGACAGAATCCCCTAGGAAGGGGTGCAGTGGCCGTGGCAACCCAAGGAAGCTCGTGGGGCTTTGGACTGTGCTTCTTCACAAACCGCTGCAGGAGAGCGTCTATACTGTAACCACCAGCTCAGCCATCTGAACAGCCGTCTCAAAAACAAGGTATTATTTACTGAGCCCTCTCAAAACTGTAATATGTCACACTAGGCAGCAAACCATCAGAAATTAAGAAGGGGTAACGTGTGTGGGAGTAAAACCCACGTGGGGAAACTGGGGCTCCTGCCCTGGCCCCAGTGGAAGGTGCTTAGGCTCAAGGCACTGCCAGAGGTTTTATCACGCTGGCAACTGCAGCCTCTGTCCTGTAATCCAGTGGCAACCCACTCCAGTGTTATCATCTGGAAAACTCCACGGACAAAGGAGCCTGGTGAGCTATAGTTCATGAGCTAGACAGGACTGAATGACTAACACAACAATGATCTTGTAATCCAGCTCACTTTTTCAGCTGGAAGGTTGGTTTCAAATGACAGACTGGGCAAGAGGCTTTAAGCCTAAACTCTACATTCTTCTGACCTGAGTGAGCAGCTCCAGCGCATGGGAGCTGGGTCCGTGGGAGACTGGCTATCTCCCGGGAAGGAGGTTGCACAAGTCTGCACCTTGAAGAGTACGGGGCCAGGGACCCCTGTCTGAAACAAAGCCACTTGGGTGGAGGCCTGAGGGCAGGCTGTTTGTAGGCAGCCTCTCTGTGCGGGGCACCCAGCTGGACCTTGAACCGGGCTGGGCAGATGTGGGTGAAAGCAGAGGCTCCAGCAGACCCAGGAGACAGCTGGCGGGAAGCTCGGGTGAGACTCAACTACAACTGTAAGGAAGAGAGTCATGATGGCCCTTTCAGACACTGGAGGTCCACAGAATACATGCCTCGCTCGTGACAGCAAAGCAGAAGATTTCTGTGTGCCCCACGGGAAACGAAATTGTTTCTGGCTTTCAACTGTTAGCAACAGATTTGGCAGGTGGCGCTCGACAAGTCACCCCCAATTCCATTCTAGCCAGTCAATTAATTCTAAAGGAAATCAACCCTGAATATTCACTGGAAAGACTGATGCTGAAGCTCCAATACTTTGGCCACATGATTCAAACAGCCGGCTCACTGGGAAAGACCCTGATGCCGGGAAACATGGAGGGCAGGAGGAGAAGGGGACAACAGAGGACGAGATGGTTGGATGGCATCACTGGCTCGATGGACATGAGTTTGAACAATCACAAGGAGATGGTGAAGAACAGGGCAGCCTGGAGTGCTTCAGTCCTTGGGGTCACATAGCATCGGACATGATTTAGCCACTGAACAACAAACAAACACATTCAGAGACAATGTAAGAATGTGGACGGGCTTTGGTGAACAGGAATCCATGTGGGTTTTCAGAAGTTTCAAGAATCACAACACCAGCCCCCCAATACACATACAAACCCTAAAGTGTTTCTAATTCCTCCTTGATTGGATAATTAAATACTAGGAGTAAATCCTCCATAAGACTCAGGTTTCTTATATTTAAGTAAATCCAGAAAAGAGGCATAAGCAATAAGCTGTTAGCACAAACATGAAAATGTCTGCTTAAAAGAGAGGGCAAGGCGTGTCCTAGGTAGGGGCTTTCCTAGTGCAAAGCAGTGACCTTCAGAAACATTTTAGAAACTACAGCTCGGGTAAACTGTCCCTGTATTACTATTTCAGGGTTAGGCAATTGGGTTGTTTTCAGAATGCGGTAGTTTGGGAAGGGGGAAAAGGGACAAGATGATACCGGGGTCACTTGTGTGCCCTTCACACTCTAGCAGCTGAACTAACAACTCGGCAGTAATGACAGCCTTTACTATGAAGAACTCAGACTGTGTTTTCTGGAAGAACATGAAGTCCATCTAGACTCTGAGACCACTTTAGCCTGACAGAACCTGAGTAAGATACTGGTGTGCTAAGTAGCTTCAGTGGTGTCTGACTCTGCAACCCCATGGACTGTAGCCCACCAGGCTCCTCTGTCCATGGGGTTCTCCAGGACAGAACACTGGAGTGGGTTGCCATGCCCTCCTCCAGGGGAGCTTCCTGACCCAGGGATTGAACCTGTGTCTCCTGCATTGGCAGGTGGGTTCTTGACCACTAGAGCCACCTAGGAAGCCCCAGATACTGGTAAGGATATTTACTGAAACTGAATTCTGGTCTTTTAATTCAAAGTCTCCAGAAAGTAAGCTCTAGAAGGACAGGATTTCTTCTCCCTTGGGTCTGGTTTATTCACCAAAATATCCCCAACACTTGGAAGAGTACACAGGGTGGATTTTCAATAAACAAACTGTTGAGTTAATGAACATATGAAAGGGCCATGAAAATTTGACTTTGAACTTTCACTTCTGTAACATATTTGAACTTTAACTACACAGTTAGGCAATTCTACAATTGACTTTCCCCTAGAATCATGACGGTGGTAGAGGTTTATAATAAAATTAGGCATCATCACTATATTATTGGCAGCTTTCCCTGGTGGCCCAGTTGTAAATAATCTGCCTGTGATGCAGGAGACACAAGAGATGTGGGTTCAGTCTCTGGGTCAGGAAGATCTCCTGGAGGAGGGCATGACAACCCACTCCAGTATTCCTGCCTGAGAAATCCCAAGGACAGATGAGCCTAGTGGGCTATAGTCCATGGGGTCACAAAGAGTCAGACACGACTAAGCACAGGTGCGCACACGCACACGCACACACACACACACACGTTATTGGCAATTTAACTCTGTCATGGGAACTCACTGTACTTTGGGGGACAACATGGCTTATCTGAGATTAGGAGGAGGAAAGTAAGTCCCAGGTACAGAGTGGCCAGAGTCGATGTAATTAATACACCCATCAGAGCCTCCAAACTCTCTGCCCAGATGCCCAGATGTGCTAGAAAAGTACCCAAAGGGAGAGAGGTTTCACTGGGGAGCAGCCCCTTGAGGGTATGAGCAAGGCCCTGGTTAACCATGGGTTAGATTCGAAGTACAATGTGTGAAGAGACCCAGAAGCAGAGAGGCTGGAGGAGAATCTGTTCCCTTCACATGGGAGCTCAGTCTATCCTCTGTGTCAATCTGACCTTGACCTTCACCCTGCCCTGAGGATGGACAGTATATCTCCCTGGAGAAATGGCGACAAGCAGACAGGGCAGGCTTGGCTGAGCTCTGCCCACTGTCTTCTGGGAGTGAGCTGACCTGTGGGGAGCACAGGATCCCCCCCTCCAAGACAGCCCTACGGTGACCAGGAGAACCAAATTCTGGGGGCTGTTAGGACCCCTCTTCAGGTTTCCCTGGTGGCTCAGATGGTAAAAAATCTGCCTGCCACAGGGGAGACCCAGGTTCACTCCATGGGTCGGGAAGATGCCCTGGAGAAGGGAATGGCAACCCATTCCAGTATTCTTGCCTGGAGAATTTCAGGGACAGAGGAGGCTGGCAGGCTACAGTCCATGGGGTCATAGAGTCGGACACAACTGACCGACTTTCACTCACTTATCTCATGTGGGAACTTTTAACAAGGGCGATTTGATAGTTTAAAGGCCAGTTGGCCTGACTCTGCCATACCCCTCCATTGGTCCAGAATCCAGATCAAGAATAGAGGTGTTCCTTACTGACAATTCAGTGAATTGTTACCTAGTTTTCTTTTTCTTTTAGTTCCTAGCTTAAATCTGTGACTTGTACAAGGTCCACTTTTTAAAACAGTGGTACAATATGCACAACATTTTTCCTTCTTAATTGTACAGTTATACAGCGTTAAGTGGGCCTCACTGGTGGCTCATGATAAAGAACTCACCAGCCAGTGCAGGAGATGGGAGGGATGTGAGTTCAACCCCTGGGTCGGGAAGATCCCCTGGAGAAGGAAGTGGCAATCCACTCCTATATTCTTGCCTGGAGAATCCCACGGACAGAGGAGCCTGGTGGGCTACACCGACACACAGCATTAAGTATACTCACAACACTGTGCAACCCCACTGCAAATGTTTTCATCTTTCCCAGCTGAGACTCTGCACCCATTAAACACTCACTCCCCATTCTCCTCTCCCCACACCACCCACCACTGGTGACCAGAGTTCTATTGTCTATGAATCTGACTACTCTAGGTACCTTAGAGAAGAGGAATCACACTAGACTTGTCCTTTTGTGACCGGCTTGAGTCATTTAGCACACTGACTTCAAGGTTCAACACTGTTGCAGAATGTGTCAAAATTTCCTTCTCTTTTTTAAGGCTGAATAATACACCACTGTACTTAATAAGCCGCACTTTATTTACTCAGGTATCCACAGCTGGACACTTGGGTTGCCTCCCACCCTTTGACCACTGTGGATAATATTGCCATGAAGATGGCATACAGATGATCTCTTCCTTTGAGCCCCTGTCTGCAGTTCTGTTGAATATATACCAAGTGGAACTGCTGCCTCACATGGTAATCCTACATTTAACTTTTTGAGGACTCAGAACTGTTTTCCACAACATCTGTACCATTTTTCATTCTCGCCAGCAATGCAGAGTTCCAATTTACTTACATTTTCACCAAAACATATTCCTTTGTTCTTTTTATTTTTTTAAGATATAACAGCCATCCTATTGGGTATGAAGTGATATATCATCGTGGCTCTGAATTGTATTTGCCTAATGACTCGTGACGTGGAGCATCTTTTCACATGCATATTGACCATTTGTTTATTTTCTTTAGAGAAATGTCTATTCAAGTCCTTTGCCCATTTTTCAATTGGTCTTCTTGATACTACAGTTGTTTAGCCCACTCTTTAAGATCACATGCTTTAGAAAAATATTTTCCTTTTCTCTGGGAAGTTTGATTGACTTAGTCTATTGGAGCAGGCCCAACATCAACTCCTGTTATTAAACTGCTGTTACAGGTTGCATTGCGTGTCTTAAAAAGAGACATACGAATGGGCATTATTTGGAAATAGGGTCTTTATGAATGCAATCAAGTTAAGATTAAAGTAATTAGTGTGGGCCCTAAATCAACATCAGACAGTGCCCATATAAGAGAAGGAGCATGCAAACAGAGAGAAATGCCATATAAAGGAATAGAGACACAGGGGGAAGAGGGCCACGTGAAGCGGAGGCAGAGATTATAGACTTACACTGATGAGCAAGCGAGGCTACCCAGGGCTAGAAGAGGCAAAGACACACCCTCCCCCAAAAGCTTCGGGTGGGCAGGTCCTCCTGACATCTTGGCTTTGAATTTCTGGCCTTCAGAGAGATCTGAGAATAGGTTTCTATCAATTTAAGCTAAGTAGTTTGTGTCACTTTTGTTACAAACTACTACAAGTCTGTTCTAGAAAAACAGTGCATCACTGAAGTCCTTTTCCAGGTTGGTTGTATGGAATTCAGAACAGTTTCCATTATTTTAAGCATACACACCCATAAATGATGACTGGGTTCCCAGGCAGCTTAGGGATGGCATTTTAACCCTTCCTGGAGCATAAGCATTGCCCAACAGTACTGCTGTTTCTCCCAGAATTATGGGACATTCAGTGAGCATCACACATGGGGCCCTAAGTTGTGTCTGACTCTTTGCAACCCTATGGACTCTGCTGTTCATGGGATTCTCCAGGCAAGAATACTAGAGAAGGTTGCTATTCCCTTCTCCAGGGGATCTTCCCAAAACAGAGATCAAGCCATCTGAGCCACCAGGGAAGCCCAGGCCAGCAACACAAATCCTCTGCCATAGCCACAGCCTCCAGATAAGTATACCTTTTCTCTCTAATGGGCAAAATAATGACTCGTCACCCATCCACTCAAAGTGCTTCCTGTTGCCCAGATGGTGACAATCTATCCTTGCTGCCCCCTTCCACACACACCTGCACTCCAGGTGCACAGCCAGTGACAAGAAAGATTATAGCTCCTCCAGATGTTTCTCTCCCTGCTTGTAAAGGCAGCAAAAGTTTAAACTGTCCTTCACTTCAAGGATGAGTAGCAGTGAAAAGAAATGATTTGAGGTAAAGATCTTGGTTTTAATCCAAAACTATCTTTACCTTTGGGAAAGTTAACCTAGGTAGCAACTAACAATTCAACTAACAAATTCAGCAACAGTGGAAAGAGATTTACCTTTTTTATAATAAATATGATGCTTAACATCTCAGTTTAGAATTTCAATGCATATAAATTTAGCAATAAAAAATCAAAAGAACAGACTCCTATTTAAGCTCAAAGCTTCCAAGTCTTTTCATCTGAAACTCACAAGCAAATATAAGAGTCAAATGCCAAACCTAACCTTGAGGATGATGGTAGCAAAAGCAATGTACACACACCATCACACAAAAGTGACACAGAAAGTTGTGGTGAAAGTGCCAATGAGCAAAGCAACATTGCCAAGAACGTTTCATTGTGTAACTAAAAATGAACACAAGTAGTACCTTCCCCCATCCTCCCTAAAATACAAAGTCATCCTTCCACATGTGAAGACACGTGACTTTGATACAGCACACTTACTCTTTTCCTAGTCTGAAATCATTATAATCAATTTAAAAATATTTGTTTACTTGCAAAGGGAAAAATAAGAATAACAATAAATCCACTATTATGTGACACATTAATCACAAACCTCAATATCTGAGGACAGAAATGACTTACTAGGGTACAGAGAAATCAAACAAGTTTGCAAAGAAGTTACTGCAGGGTGCAAGGCAGACAGGCTGCACAAACCCAAAGGGACCCTGGAACTAGACACACAGACAACAGAAGGTGGGCAGGCGGTGCTCGTGATAGGGAGACTATCTGTAATTCTCTGTTGTTCATTCACTAAGTTGTGTCTGACTCTTTGTGACCCCATGGACCACAGTACCCCACGCTTCCCTGTCCTTCACTATCTTCCAGAGTTTGCTCTCATTCATGAGTGGGTGGTGCTCTCTAACCATCTTGTCCTCTGGCGCCCCCTTCTCCTTTTGCCTTCAGTCTTTCCCAGCATCAGGATCTTTTCCAATGAGTGAGCTATAAGGAATTATAATTCTCTGTAAGTGAAAGTGAAGTTACTCAGTTGTGTCCAACTCTTTGCGACCCCATGGACTGTAGCCTACAGCGCTCCTCCATCCATGAGATTTTCCAGGCAAGAGTACTGGAGTGGGTTGCCACTTCCTTCTCCAGAGGATCTTCCCAATCCAGGGATCAAACCTGGGTCTCCCGCATTGTGGGCAGATGCTTTACCATCTGAGCCACCAGGAAGTCGTAAGGATCCGCTGAACAGAGGACCCTCCTCCGCCCAGGTCCCCACCTCTACCCTGTACATTTAGACAACTGTTCTGACTCTGGCAACAGCCATATGATCTTAGAAGAAACGGGTGAGACACCCCCATTTAGAGCCACCAGACCCAGAAGAGGATGAGGATAAGGCACGTGAGTGCAAACAAGGAAATTTAGTGAAATTTTTCCTATAAAATGGTAGGACTACCAACGCATTTCCTGTCCACAGCTCCATAAAAAGCTTACCATTGCCAGACTTAAACAGCCCAAGCAAAGGATAAGATTGTTCTGTGCAAGAGAACAATGCTTGGAAAGAACAGAGAAAATGACATACAGATATTGACACCAAAGGCTTCACATTATCATGCCTCCCAGGGTAAACCCTGCCCTGAAGACAGTTTTCTGAGCTTTTTCAGACGATCAGCCTTAAAAAGGAAGCCAAGCATCAACTCAATATTTGAGGACATTCTGATATAAAAGAAAAACAAATAATAAAAAAAAAAACCTATTAGAGGAAATTGAGGCCATGCTAGCAAGAGAAAAAGAAAAATTAGAAAATCTGTAATTAATAGCCAGAAATATCTATCCATGCTAAAACTGCGATTATTTTTTAAAAATAAAGATATAAGAATGCTCAGAAATCAATGTGAAAGTCATAATCAAAAACTTCAGAAGATACAATCTAACAAACTAGCTCAGAAATGTAAACTAACTCAGAAATTTTCACAAAAATGAAAAAGGATTTTTTTAAAATTAAAGATTCATCCATGGGATCCAGCATTCAACTCATAGTATTATAAGAGGGAAAAGAAAAATTTTGTAGTAAAATATAATTAAAGAAATAATACAAATTCTTCCTAGAGCTGATGAATAAAGCCTCCAGATTGAAGAGGTGCATTGCTTGTTCTACACAATAAATGAACAAGATTTGATTACTGCATGTCACAGATGTTTCAGAAAAGTTAGATTTTGCGACAAATAGCAGCCACTATACAAGTCTTACATGCAAACAGCACTTCCAAGCGCCATACATACTTCTTGTATAATCCACAAACAAGCTTTCAGAGGCATCAAGTACTATTATCCTCATTTCACACGTGAGGAAACTGAGGCACAGAGAGTTACATAATTTGCCGTAGTCGTGCAGTTAGAAGGAGGCGACCCTAGGCAGTCTGGGGTCATGCCTGTGGTTTTACTCCATGCTGTGAAAAGGACTTACGGAATACATTTAAGTCAGTCCTAATGAGGTGGATGAACCTACAGCCTATCATACAGAGTGAAGTAAGTCAGAAAGTGAAAGACAAATATCGTATATTAACACATATATATGGAGTCTAGAAAGATGGTTACCAATGACTCTAAGTGCAGGGCAGCAAAGGAGACACAAAGGTACGGAACAGACTTTTGGACTCTGTGGGAGAACAGAAAGGTGGGATGGTTCACGAGAATAGCACTGACACACACACACGGTACCACGTGCAAAACTGCCAGCGAGAGTTTGATGTACGACCCAGGGCAACCAAAGCTGGTGCTCTGTGACAACCGAGAGGGATGGGATGGAGAAGGTGGGAAGGTACAGGATGGCGGGGACAAATCTATCCTATGACTGATGCATATTGATGTATGGCAAAAACCATCACAATATTGTAAGGTAATTATTCTCCAATTAAAATAAAGAAATAATATTTTTTTTTAAAAAGGACTTACAGAAGACAAGGTATCAGAATAGCGGACTTCACCACATTAATACTGAAAGCTAGAAGACAAGTGAAGTGTGATATATTCAAAGTTCTGAGAGAAATGTTCAAATAGGAATTCCAATCCTGCCAAGCCACAACTCCAACTTGAGTGTGAATAAAGGGGGCTTTAGGCACACAAAGCCTCACACTTCTCTCTCCTACATGTTTTCTCAGGAAATCTACAAGAGGCGGAATACTGCCAACGTGAGGAATTAAACCAAAGAGGGGTATCATGGAGGAAACAGAAAGTCCAAAGGAGAAAAAAGGAAGGACTCCCAGGAAAAGCCCAGGTGACGGCTGTGTCCTCTAGGGCAGCAGGAAGTCAGCGGTCCAACAAGGATGTCTGCAGGAAAAACAGAGCTAATCAGCTTTGGGAAGTTTGCACCAACTGAGAAACTGAACTGAGAGAAATGTGGGAGTGTTTTGAAGGATGTGAGCTGTTTGTGCCAGATATTAAAACTAAAAACAAACCACAAAAAAAGAGACATCACCCACTTCCCTCTGGCTGGCCCACCAGCCCGTGGCCATTCATTGCTGTCTCCACCATCATCACCTGTCTCTTTGCCAGCTGACGTGCCCTGTTGCCCACTGCACAGCAGGGGACTTGGGCAAGGGTGCTCAAGGCAGGCAAGGGGTGCACACAGACAAACCAACTGGCAGCCAGACAGCCCCTAAGGACAGACATTCAGGAAAATCTCCCTGCCCTCTCTTCCTTCCACGATCAGAAACTTGTCACCCTACCTTCACAAATGATGGGAGGAAGAAGTGGGACAAATACCCTTCCAGTATCCCCCAAATGCCTTCAATATTGTGTTTTTCCTTTATAGAAATGTACTTTTATTTTATAAAACAAACAAACAAAAAGAACATCATAAAATGCCAGTTGGATCACAGAGATACTATTCATAGTCATTTTAAGAGATGAAAGGAAACACAAGAAACAGTGGAGAGAAGAAATACGACTGTCTCTGAGAACAGAGTGGGCTGTTCTTTCACATAAGCCTCTCTGAGCACTACTTATCTTCCTAAACTCTCAACATTTGATAAAAAGTTAAGGAATTTGTTGTTCACTTGTTTCCAACTCTTTGGAACCCCATGGACTACAGCATGCCAGTCCTTCACCATCTCCTGGAGCTTGCTCAAACTCATGTCCATTGAGTCAGTTATTATTATATAAATTATTATATAAATTATATAAATAATTATTTTGAATCCTTTCTATTTATCTGCTTTTCTCCTTCCATTAAGAAGCCTCTTTATTAAACAAGGCTGCTGTCTTAGTTCCTTTTAAAACCCCCAACAGCTTGGCTTTTCTGCAGCTGAGCCTCAGGAGAAGCCAGTAAGATTACAGATAGGACTCCAAGAAGAAACCCAAACCTGAGCTGCAAGAGGCCTCTTCCTGAATCTAAAACTAGTGACTTCTTTGCTGCTGCACTATCCTGACAGTGTCTCTGCTCACCTTAAGCCATCAGTCACGCTTCAACATTGTCCTGCTAACTCAGCCACTCTTAAGGACACCTAAAGACCATCAAGGTCAAATGTCAGGTTCTATACTAACTACATTTCAAAGCCAAGAGTCCCTCAGACTTCCCTACAGTCCCAGACATGCTGTAGGCTCTCCTACAGTGGCGAAGAATCCATCTGCAAATGCAGGGCTCACGGGTCCGATCCCTGGTCTGGGAAGATGTCACACACCGATGAGGGCAACTAAAGCCTGTGCAGCGCGACTCCTGAGCCCACGTGCTGTGATTCCTGAGGCCCGAGTGTCTGCAGCCCACACTCTACAACAAGAGAAGCCACCGCAACTAGAGTTGCCCCGCTCACCGCATCTAGAGAAAGCCTGCACTCAGAAATGGAGACCCAGTGCCGTCAAATAAACAGTCCCTCTTATAAAGTACATCCTTGCATCAGAACCATTAAAAGGCAAAAATATATGTCTTAGAAATGAACAAATACCATAATTTATTAAAGCAAAGCTCAACACTTCAAAGTCACTGACTCTCAGGGTTAGAAGAAACCTTAAAAATGACCTGTGGAATCTTAACACTAATCTGACATTTAAATCCTCTTAAGCTGTAATCAACCAAATCTCTGCCCCTCCAGAGAATGTACAATGGTTCCTGGCAGTTCCTACTTACTCCGTCTAAACATTCCTTGCCCAGACTCATAAAGTACACAATAGGATTTAGGATTCAAAGTCCAGCCACAGCAGACAGAAAACCTCAAATAAGTGGCAAAAGACAAGTTTATTTCTGTCTCAGACAAAAGTCTGCATAGGTTGTCCAGGGTCAAGAGACCTACCTGTTAGGGACCTTTCTCGTTCCTCTCCTGTGCATGACCTCAATCTATGGCCCCAAACGGCATTATCTGTGTTTCCTTGAATAGGACAAAAGGGTCCAGAGGTAATAAACATGAGTTAAGTCCAGATAACACAGCACACTGAAGTCAGTGGCCAAAACCTGACCATCCAGCCACACCTGCCCATAAGGCAGGCTGAGGCATGGACGCCAATACAGGGTACCTCCACCTGGTTAAAAATCCTATAAACATAAAAGATGGGGAGAAGTGGAGAATGACGGACAAACAGCCACCTCTGTCACATTTAACCACAGATGCTCTACTCTTCACTACCAGAGGACTAGATCTGTATTTAGACGACCAGGTTTTCCAGAAGCCAGGAGGTCTCAATCTCAGATCTTTTCTGAGAGTACCTTGCTAGACTCTGGGGAGAAGTTCTCGAGGGGAGATCTTCACTGTTATGACATGAAAGTGAAATCGCTCAATCCTGTCTGACTCTTTGCAACCCCATGGACTGTAGCCTACCAGGCGCCTCAGTCCATGGAATTTTCCAGGCAAGAGTACTGGAGTGGGTTGCCATTTCCTTCTCCAGGGGATCTTCCTGACCCAGGGATCAAACTCAGATCTCCCACTCTGCAGGCAGACACTTTACCGTCTGAGCCACCAGGGAAGAATCTATGTTACGACATAGATGTGATCACTCTGACAGCTATGGAGGCGGGCTTGTAGACTTTTAGGAAAGCTTGTGGACCACTCTGAACTACCTTGATGTAACTGAAAATTTTAATTTGTTTTCTTAAAAATGGTCCTAAAGTTTACTTTCAGTCTGGTTTTGCTTTTCAGTGAATCAAACTCCTTGAATGGTCCACTTGAAGTGTGATTCATGCAGTTGTACTTTTGGATCCTGGACTAAAAGCTGAAGACCACTAAAACCACAAGATGAATACAATTAGGGATATTATTTGAAATATGCCGTTCCTGTCTCCCATGTGCTAAGCAGTCAGGTTCTGGGGCTGCTGTAGACTTGACAACAAGATGAGTGCCTTCCTAAAGAAAAGATCAACAGACCAATACAACAGAAGGGTGAACAGACCACAGCTGAGAGATCTGTTTGCCTAGTGAAGCTGGGGGAAACTATCAAGTATAAATGGAAAGGCAGGCAATGTAGCAGAAGGAATCCAACAGCCTCTAAAGTAGGAAAGGGCTGGAAAGACTGGGAAGGCTACAAAGCTCCCAGTGGCTGCAGAAGGAAAGGGCAAAGAACAGCCACTGGGAGTGTTCCACAGTTTGAGTTCTATTCTGGGAATGGTTCGAGTCTGCCAAAGCTGTTAAGAAGACACTAATACTTTGGTTTGGCTGGAGAGGGGAAGATGTCCTGGTGAGCAAAGAGCAACAGCAGGATATATTGGGAGGGACCTGAACCAGCACAGCAGTGTCAGGATGAAAAGGAGACAAAAAGCCAGATGGAGCTTAAAAAGGTTCACCTCTGTGCTTTCTGCAGCAGAGAGCCTAGGGCACAGTAAGCACCCAATTACGTGAATGCAGACACACACTTGAGTTTAAAAGACTACTTCATTTGTGTTAATATTTTTAAGTGGAAGCCACAGCAAATATACTGAAAAACTGTACAAATAAAACTGGGAGGATGCAAAAAAAGATTTCAGCTTTCAGTATAAATTTTCTAAGTATTTATAATATTCTTTCTATTTTTCTTTAAATAAGTTGACATGAGTTTAGGGTATTGATTCTGGGAGTACTAACTGCAAAAAGGCTTTTTAACCATTCCAAGCAACAAATGAGCGATTCACAGAATGAATAAAAGATCTAAGTTACAATGAATAAGGTATTAGGCACAGGGACATATTGCTTATTCACTCAAGGAAAATTAATTCATTTCTTTCTAAATCATCTCAACTTTAGAATTAAGTGAAAATACTACTCAACAGTAAAAGCTACCAGTGAAACTTGGTTTATGTTGTGATAAAACAAAACTACTTCAACAAAAATATATCACCTTATCCCCCATCCATGCCCAAAACCATATGATGTTTGTATTTAAAATATCTTTAAGATCTTCTATTTCATTGATTAGAACATGTTTATAGGAAGGATCTATTAATAGTATTCCCAACTGTCCTAACAGAAGATCCTCAAATAACCCCAGCAATAAGACTCTCAGCAGGTAACAGAGTAAACAGATGGCACTCAAAATGGACATAAAACACACCGTAAAAATTAAAGTATCCCAAGAGGAAACAAACAAACAAACCATTTTTACACTAATAAATAAAGATTAAACAATTAACTGATAGTCTGTTTGAGCCTTGTGGTTAAATAATTTTAAATCTATGGTCACATCTTAATGAGAACTGACATCTGAAAACAGACTATGCTATACTTATTACTACACCCTCCATATCTGTGGGATCTAAATCCATGGATTCAGTCAACACCAGATAAATATTGGAAAACAATTCCAGAAAGTTTCAAAAACACAAACTTTGAATGTGCTACCCACTGGCAATTTTTAATATAGCATTAATATTCTATTTACAGCTACTTACAGCCTTTACATTATTTTAGATATTATAAGTAATCTAGAGATGATATGAAATATATGAGAGCATGTGCACAGGTTACATGCAAATACTAGCCCATTTTATACAAGGGACTGGAGCATCCACAGATTTGGTGTCCTCAGGTCCTGAAACCAAGCCTCCACAGATATGAAGGGACTATGGCATAGTCTTTTTTAGATAAATCCACACTTGCAGGAAATCCAATGGACAGAGGAGCTGGTGGCTACAGTCCATGGGGTAGCAAAAGAGTTGGACACAACTTAGCAACTAAACAACAACGTTTGCAAGAGGGGCAGAGAGAGTGAAGCCCTGGCTGATTAGGATAAGGACACCCCCACTGAAGAAGCATCTGCTAGAAGAGTCAACACAAAGCCTGCTAACAACCTCCTGAGCTTCAAGAATTCAGATCTCTGGACTTTATTCCAAAAATGTACTTTTATTCCAAGACTTTCTGGCTGGAGAATTTCCTAAAACCTCAAACCAGCATGTGAAAGACCCCACACGCTCACAGACTCTTAAAACTGCATTCCTGAAAGCTTAGTCAGAAATTCTCCTAAATAGAATGTTTTAATGTTTTCCTTTTACAAATGTCTATGTTTCAGGACATTCTATATTCTTTAAACATATTAAACAGCATAAACAACCAAACTGTGTTTCCATAATTCTCTTATCTTGTTGCTAAGATAGCAAGGACGTCAAATGGCCAGGTAAACATACTCATATTCAGATCTCTGGACTTTATTCCAAAAATGTACTTTTATTCCAAGACTTTCTGGCTGGAGAATTTCCTAAAACCTCAAACCAGCATGTGAAAGACCCCACACGCTCACAGACTCTTAAAACTGCATTCCTGAAAGCTTAGTCAGAAATTCTCCTAAATAGAATGTTTTAATGTTTTCCTTTTACAAATGTCTATGTTTCAGGACATTCTATATTCTTTAAACATATTAAACAGCATAAACAACCAAACTGTGTTTCCATAATTCTCTTATCTTGTTGCTAAGATAGCAAGGACGTCAAATGGCCAGGTTAAACATACTCAGAGCATTTAAACTCATTAATATTTCAGTAGTTCTAGCTTTCTTCCACACTTCCCTCCCTTCCTCCCACTCTCTTCTGTTCTCTCTCTCTCTCTCTCTCTCTCTAGCACACACACACACACACATATACATGGCCTCAGAGTTATAACCAGAATCACAATGCAAAGCTGACCAAATAACCAAGGATCTGGGCACTTCAGATGACAGAGTAACTAAAGTATATTTGGAATCATCTCCTACCATACTCTTTGCTATTGTAAGTAAAAAAAAAAAAAAAACATAAAATGACCATGTTGTGACAATATAGAAAATTTACAATATATAAAATTATATATTATATTAAAAAAACTGACTAGGTAACGTGAACTCTGATGAAGCAATGTGTGAAATTTTTATTTAGCAACAGCATCATAGGGGCTGAACTCTTTTCCTCTCTGAAAAAGTGATCATTTTGATATGATTATTTATTCATAATAATCTTTGGCTTTCACACATTCTAGAATTTACCCTGAAATAGCGGTATTTTAATAAGATAAATATCACAAATAAAAGGAGATGAAAAAGGGTATCTGACTTAAAAAGCATTTTTTTAAAGTACCACTTCTAAAACATAATTAACTCAAGCATTTTCACTTAATTTAAATGCCCCAAATCAACCATGTCAAGGTAACTTACCTATATTTCTCTGAAATCAAAACCAACTATCAATCTAAGCAAGTGATGTCTCATTCAAGTTTAAAAAAAAACATATTTGGCTGCACCTTAGGGACTGTCTTCTTCAAACCAAAATGCAGAAACTACAACCACACGGAAGGAAATGCACACCAGACCATCAGTGAATCCTCTGGAGGGACCACGGTTATTCAAAGACCAGCTCAGCCTTGCAGCAGTAACACAGCTGGGTATAATGACTAGTTTTTTTTTTCCAAAGTGAAGAATTTCCCTTGGACTCTCTGCCAACAAAACATCACAGATTTTTTTTAAGCCTTACAGAGAGAAAACGTGTATGTTTCTTGGCTACACTGTACATCACTTACAGTAAAACTCAAAACAAAAACAAAGTGTTCTGTGAAGTAAGCAACTTCCTGGCCTATCCAGACCAGGTCTGAAACAGGAGTTACTTTCACTTGTCAGATTAAATCAGCACTCAACGGTTGCTGGGTGACTGCATCTGGATTAAGAAACCAGAATATTCCAGTGATTTGGAAGCAAACAAACAAAATATTTAAAGAAAAGATGGTAAGTAAGCATCTATATTAAAATATAAAACTCAGATTTAAGGTATAATCTTCATTAATTTACCTACAATTTCACTTCTCATTTCCTATACTAATAAATTCTTAGGCATTTCATATCCTTTAAACTTAAGGTGAGTACTCAGAAATTTTCAACTTAACAGTTGTGTAAGAGAAAGTTCTAGAAGGATATAATTTCAAGAGTTTATCACCATCCCCTTAGGCTGGAGCAGTGGTGTAGAAGAGACTGCCACATTATACATTTGTGTTACACATTTCATTAAATATTTGCAATTACTTTTGGAATCTTATTTAAATACCAAGATATTAAAGATACATCTATATTCCAGTGGAATTAAACACATTCTTTACAAATTGTACTTCTTTGATCAACAGTTTTTTTTTTCATAAAAACTGAAATTAAAAGATTTGGAAGCCATTTATTCAGAATTTTGGAGAAGGAAATGGCAACCCACTCCAGTATTCTTGTCTGGAAAATCCCATGGACAGAGGAGTCTGGTGGGCTACAGTCCATGGGGTAGTGATATTGATATATTAATATTAATGGCTAGTGATACTGGATATCTTTCCAAGTGCTATTTGCTGTCTGTAGAGCCTCTTTGGTGAAGTGTCTGTTTGATTTTTTTGTACATCTTTATATAGGTTTTTGGGGAGGATTTTTTTTTGGAGAAGGAAACGGCAACCCACTCCAGTACTTTTGCCTGGAAAATCCCATGGACAGAGAAGCCTGGTAGGCTACGTCCATGGGGGTCTCAAAGAGTCAGACATGACTGAGCAACTTCACTTTCACTTTACTCAGAGTCTTAGGTCAACATATCTGCTCTTCAAAACATGAATACCTAGTGTCAAAGCTGTTATAGATCTTCAACCTATGATGGAGTTACATGCTGATAGACCCATTGGAAGTTGAAAACAGTGTAAGTTGAAAATGCATTTGGTACACCTAACCCACCAAACATCACAGTTTACCTAGCTTACCTTAAACTGCTCAGAACACTTCCATTAGCCTACAGTTGGACAAAACCATCTAACACAAAACTTATAATAATGTACTATCTCATGTAGATGATTGGATACTGCACCGAAAATGAAAAGCAGAATGGCTGTTGGGGTACAGAAAGGTGAGGGTATCGGTTGTTTACCCTCATAATCATGTGGCTGATGGTGCCCGACACTGCCCAGCATCAGGAGACAGGATCCTAGCCCAGGAAAAGCTCCAGATTCAAAACATGGCTTCTAAGACGGAGGAGCCTGATAGGCTACAGTCCATGGGGTCACAAAGAGTTGGACACGACTGAGCGACTTCACTTCACTGAACTAACACTATTTTGCACCATCAAGTTGAACCACCGCAAGTCAAGGAACATTTGGACTTTACAAAACAGTCAATGTAGTCCCTAAATAAATGTCTTTCAAATTCCAACAATACAACCATTCAATTCAGACACCTGAAGCACAGTCCAAGAAGTCTTGTAGCAGTTTATTCATGAATCCAAAGACTACAACAGATGAGCTTCTCTTGAAACAGGTTAGTCTTAAGAACGAAGGTAATTTTACTATTCCCCTGTAAACAGGGCCCACTCATGGAAGACGGGTTGACAAACACTAATGACTGGCTCAAGTGTCCAGGTTCACTGAACCCAATCTGAAAACGAAAGTGTTGGTTGCTCAGTCATGTCCAACCCTGTGGGACCCCATGGACTGTAGCCCGCCAGGATCCCCTGTCCATGGATTCACCAGACAAGAAAACTGGAGGGGGTAGCCACTCCCTTCTCCAGGGAATCTTCTAGACCCATCGATTGAACCCACAGTTCCCTCAGTGCAGGCAGATTCTTTACAGTCTGCTATTCTGTATGTAAGAAAACTGTGGTCTAGAGAAAATAAGGTATGGCTGTAGTGCTGCTTTCAGTTACACAACTTTAGGAGTCACCATTCACACATATTCTGTGGAAAAGAAACACCAACGGTAGAGTCACATTGAAGATGGTAATGGTGCCCCAGGAATCATGCAAGTTAGCAGCTCTGATGACTTCCAATTTCATACAACTATTTAGACACAGAACCCAGATTAAATACTCTTGCCTCCAGCCCCTTCAAGTCACCATCATCTTGCCTCATAAAAGTATGACTTAATGGTACATTTAGAATAAAGCCCTATCCTAAATTTTTATCCTCTTTAACAATATTTATTTAACCACCTTAGGTGAAATGGCACAAGTACCACAAGCTAACCCTGCATTAACAAGATCAAACAGAACTTCAAAGAAAAGAAACCAAGCCTGCAGAAACTAGATACAAGCTTAAAGAATACAACAATTAAAAAAAATATATTAAAGACTGTCTACACCAGTGTAACGTATTAAATAAACAGTCTGTGTCTCAAAGCTACAAATGAGCAAGGGTAAATATTTCACTTGCATTATCCAAACCTGAGTCCCTATTGTTCTCAATCTCCCAGTGACTACACCAAAGAGGAGCTAAATAAAGGGACTCTTACTACAACTGTCAGGCACATCTGCTAAAACAAAATTATCTGGACCTGCTTCCTAGAACAAGAGGCCAGCTTCATCTTTTGATGTCCTACCAAGGAAGCAGTTTGGCTACAATCGCCAACGCCAATTAAGATAAGAAAACCAGTACATTCAGTACTGGTCTCAAAACAGATAATGTTTTTCTACAAAGGGAACCTAGGCCAAAAACTAAACACTATGTTCAATCTTTTTTGGGAATCCAGTATCACTCAATGATAAAGAAAATCTAGTAGAAACAGTTCAGATTGTTTACTGAATAACCAAAGTAGTTCTTCCAGTTTCTGAAATTGCACAACTACCTGTGATACTTCACAAAGAAATAGAGGGAGAAGAGGGCGGGC
>SJYC01038126.1:0-20596 GCA_006408675.1 Madoqua kirkii
GATGAACCTAAAGCCTATTATACAGAGTGAAGTTTAAGTCAGAAAAAGAAAAATAAATAGCATGTATTAACACACACAAACATATATATACGGAATCTAGAAAAATGGTACTAAGTAACCTATTTTCAGAGTAGGACTGGAGACTTAGACAAAGATAATAAACTCGTGGACACACTGGGGGAAGGAGAGGGAGGGACAAATTCAGAGAGTCGCATTGAAACTTATACACTGTCATGTGTAAAAGAGACGGCTAAAGGGAAGCTGTTGTATAGCAGGGAGCTGAGCCTGGTGCTCTGTGATGACCTAGAGGGGTGGGATGGGGTGGAGGTGAGGAAGGGATGGGGTGGGGGGTTCAAGGGGAAGGGGACATGTGTATATGTATGGCTGATTCATGTTGATGTATGGCAGAAACCAACACAACATTGCAAGGCAATTATCCTACAATTTAAAATAAATAAATGTTTCAGAAGTAGCAGCTTAGGAACTTGTTGAAGAGTATATAAGAAAATTATTTAATCCATATAAAAGAATCAATCCACAAGAGAATAAACCTCCAAAGATATGTTCCCAAGAAAGAGAAACCATCTCCGAAACTAAAGCATCCTGTCAGGTTCCAAGCAGACGCAACAAACATGCGCACAATATTCCCTCCTTTCCCGTACTTGATTTGAAAAGTTAGCTTAGGCTGAGAACTATTTCTCTTCATTCTCTGAGACACCAGTAAGGCTCCAAGAGGAATAAAGGTCTATAGCTGTAGGGGAACAAAATTTGCCACCCTAAAATCTCTCTTTGGCGTGAAGATTATTTCAAGCTGGAAACAATCAAGGCCAAAAGACTCAGAAAGAAACTCTGACCTTCCCCCATTGACTGTCTTTTGATTTGAAAAGTTAGCTTAGGCTGAGAACTATTTCTCTTCATTCTCTGAGACACCAGTAAGGCTCCAAGAGGAATAAAGGTCTATAGCTGTAGGGGAACAAAATTTGCCACCCTAAAATCTCTCTTTGGCGTGAAGATTATTTCAAGCTGGAAACAATCAAGGCCAAAAGACTCAGAAAGAAACTCTGACCTTCCCCCATTGACTGTCTGGGCTTCCCTGGTGGCTCAGTGGTAAAGAATCCGCCTGCCAATGCAGGAGACACAGGTTCGATCCCTTGGTCAGGAAGATCCCCTGGAGAAGGAAACAGCAACCCACTCCAGTATTCTTGCCATGGGAAATCCCATGGACAAAGGAGACTGGCAGGCTACAGTCCATGGGTCATAAAGATTCAGACACGAGCGAGCACGCACGCACGCACACGAACTACACGCGAACTATTTCAAGAATGTAGACAGAGGCCTTGTTCCAGGAAGGGAGCCATCATCATAGACAATCTGGTAAGAGCCAGGTATGCACACGGGGAATCTAGCAGTCTGTTTGTTAAAATCCTGTGTCCCATTGTCTCTACTGACCCAGCAAACATTTATTTACCTAACATTTGCTTTTCCATCTTTGTGTCAACTGCCTTCCTTGCTTCTGAGGCCCCAAACCATTGTCTCCAACATCCTTTTTTTCTCTTTAGCTGAAATGGTGTTTAAGGTGAGGATTTTGGCTGATTTGATGAGTGCTCCGTTTTCCTGGGTCCCTCCCACCTATACATGTTACTAAACTTCTGTGTGATTTTCTCCTGCTAGTCTGTCTCATGTCAGTTTACTTCTGAGACCAGCCAGAAGAACCTAGAAGGAAAATTTATTCCTCTTTGTAAAATTATATAGAAAGATTAGAAACCAGATCCCAAGGGAAAAAAATAATCAATTACACATCACAGGAAATCAGTATCTCTGAGCCAGACTTTTAAAACAGCTTACTGTTGATGCCTCAGACCAAACTCAAGTGGGGCCATGAGGGAAGAGTCTGTAAGAGCCGTGTTAGCCCACGATCAGTAGAGAAAGAGGTGCTCTGAGGTTGCTGGAGCCTTCATACTCAGCCATGTCTGAGACTCTGCAACTCCATGGACTGTAGCCTGCCAGAAAGTTTTCTCCCTTCTAAAACACAAAGAAACAAAAGGGGAGGCAACCTCATCTTCCATCCTGCCTCCTCTTCCTCCTTTTACAATCCTAAATGGGATTAAAGGCCTTAAGCCTTTCTTCCTCCAGTCAGACAGGTGGAGTGGCCCACCTTTTCTGTGTGTGGGGAGCACACAACCCACTTGAAGATCCCAAAAGCAAATTTTTACTTCAAAGGATAAATCTGTAATATTTCAACACCTTCTGCTAAAACAGAGAAAACCTTCCCACTTTCAATCCAATCTTCTTAAGAATACATGTATATACATAGACATGCAAGAGAGCTAAAATATAGGACTGTGAAACACTGAGGCCGAAGGGTGGGAAATTTCATTCAAAGGAAGGAGGCATTTCTCCAAGGAAGATATGCAAATGACCCTTGAAAAGATGCTTAACATTATGAGTCTTTGGGGAGATAGAAATCACAACCATGAGATGTCCATCAGCAGAGGAATAGATAAAGATGTGGCACATATATACAATGGAATATTACTCAGGCATAAAAAAGGAATGAAGTTACACCATTTGCAGAGATGTAGATAGACCTAGAGGCTGCCATACAGTGAAGAAAGAAAAAAAAATGCATATCAGCATATATGTGGAATCTAGAAAAATGGCACCGATAAACCAATTTGCAAAGCAGAAATAGAGACACAGACATAAAGGGCAATGTATGGATACCAAGGGGGAAAAGGAAAGATGGGATGAATTGGGAGACTGGGATTGACATGTACATACTACTATGTATAAAATATACTAACTAATGAGAACCTGCTGCATAGTACAGGGAGTTCTACTTAAGGCTCTGTGGTGACCTAAATGGGAAGGAAATCCAAAAAAACAGGAAATATATGTGTGCGTATGAAATTCCCTGATGGCTCTTAGTAGTAAAGAGCCCACCTGCAATGCAGGAGACTTAAGAGCCTTGGGTTCCTTCCTTGGGTTGGGAAGATTTCGTCTAGGAGGAAATGGCAACCCACTCCAGTATTCTTGCCTGAAGAACCCCACAGACGGAGGAGCCTGGCAGGCTACCCTCCTAGAGCTGCAAAGAGTCAGACGCAACTCACTGACCGCACACACATGTGTATGTATGTATAGCTGATTCACTTTGCTGTTAACATGTCATACCCACTGGCAAGGCCATGATGAAAATGTCGGCAAGGATGTGAAGAAACTGGAGCCCTCCTGCACTGCTGGCGGGTAGGTAAAAGGCCGCAGTGGTTGTGGAAAACAGTTTGGTGGTTCTTCCAAAGTTTAACACAGAATCACCATACAATCTCGCATTCCACTCCGAAGCGTACACTGAAAAAGACCCAATGCAGGGATCTGAACAGATCTCTGTACGCCCATGTCAACATCAGCATTATGGATAGTAAGCAAAAGGTGGAAGCAACCCAAGGATACATAGGTGAATGAATAAACTAAGTGTGGGAGCTAAATACAATGGAATATTATTTGGCCATAGAAAGAATTGAAATTTTAATAATGCTGCAAACAGATGGACCTTGGAAACATTCTAAATGAAAAGGACAGAAAATGACAAACATGGTATGATTCCTCTTACATGAGGTACCTAGAACAGGAAAATCCACAGGGCAAAGAAGGTAGGAGAGAGGTTACCAGGAGCTAGTGAGAAAACTGAATGAGAAATTATGCCTCAATGATTTCAAAGTTTCTGTTTGGGATGATGAAGAATTCTGGAACTAGACAGGGTGGTGATTACACAATATTGTGAATGAATGTACATGATGCCACTGAACTGTATACTTGAGGATGGTTAAGTGGGATGAACAGAGAGAGTAACATGGAAACGTACATTACCACATGTAAAATAGAGAGCCAACGGGAATTTGCTGTATGGCTCAGGGAACTCAGGCTGGGGCTCTGTAGCCACCTAGAGGGGGGGGATGGGTGGGGAGGTGGGGGGAAGGTGAGGGGGAGGTTCAAGAGCGAGGGAAAACAGGTATACTTCTGGCTGATTGATGCTGATGTTTGGCAGAAACCAACACAGTACTGTAAAACAATTATCCTTCAACTAAAAACAAATGAATTAAAAAAAATCAAAATAAATAAAATGGACAGCCAACAAGGACCTTCTATACAGCACATGGAACTCTGCTCAATGTCATGTAGCAGCCTGGATGGAAGGGGAGTTTGGAGGAGAATGGATACATGTATATGTGTGGCTCAGTCCCTTCACTGTTCACCACTGCTAATCAGCTATATTACAATATAAAATACAAAGTTAAAAAAAAATAATGGTTAAAATGATAAATTGTTATGTGTATTTTACCACAAGTAAGAAAAAGATAACACCACAAACTGACGGCTTAATTTCACTGCTCTCTCAACTTTCCCAATCTATAAAACAGGTGAAAAAGTCTATATCATGTATCTTAGAACTTTGGGATGCCAAGGTCCATACAGTCAAAGCCATGATTCTTCCAGTAATCATGTATAGATGTGGGAGTTCGACCATAAAAAAGGGTGAGCACTGAAGAACTGATGCTTTCAAACTGTGGTGCTAGAGAAGACTCTTGAGAGTCCCTTGGACTGCAAGGAGATCCAACCAGTCCATCCTAAAGAGATCAGCCCTGAATATGCATTAGAAGGCCTGATCCTGAAGCTTGGCCACCTTATGCAAAGAGCAGACTCACTGGAAAAGACCCTGATGCTGGGAAAAGATTGAGGGCAGGAGGAGAAGGGGGAAACAGAGGATGAGATGGTTGGCTGGCATCATCAACTCAATGAGCATGAATCTGACCAAACTCCAGGAGACAGTGGAGGAAAGAGGAGCCTGGTGCGCTGCAATCCACGGGATCACAAAGAGTCGGACACAACGTAGCGACTGAACAAATGACTATGAGATCGCAAATGTTCCATCCACAATGGGAAGGGTCTACACAACGGTACCACACTGACAGCTGTGGCACCACACCTGTGAGGCAGAAGTTCTTCTGGGCTCAACAGTCGCACAAAAAGAACCCATTTGTACATATGAACAGATACACTTGAGTGTGCAAGTTTTGGTGTCATAATCTTTTAAATCCTCACTCTATCAACATCAGAGTCATAAAAGAGATATGTGATTTCAGAGAAGAGTAAACTCATGATGGTAATCAGGGCATGTTGCTGACAAAGACTTTCAGATGCGGTTTTCTGAGATGGAGGAGGAGGAAGCCGGAGGAGCATCTAGACCCACAGCCAGTCAACTGGGCAAGTCCCCGGAGGGATCAGGCAGGGACTCCAGGACTGGCGGCCTGATCAGCCTAGAAGACTCCAGCCAGGGCCTAAAGCCTAAGACAGTACAAGACACACAACCCAGATCACACAGCTCAGGAACGGGCTTCTAGGCAGCATCTGTAAATGGAGGTGCTCAGCTTCTTACCGAGCCTCCAAACCTTTCAGCATCACTGCTTGGTTCCTTTGGTTTTGTTTCTGCCACATCACAAAGCTTGTGGGTTCTTAATTCCTCAACCAGGGATTGAACCCAGGAGCACGGCAGTGAAAGCACAATTTTTAACCACTGGACCACCAGGGAATTCCCAGCACCACTACTGAATTACTCCAGATCAAAGCTGACACGACTACTTCTACATGGAACACTCCCACTCAAGGCCCACTTCAAATGAAACTCCTTCTTCAGGGTTAAGCAAACCTCAGCTTGATTGCATGGTTGAGAGAATAATCCCTTTGAATAAACTACCTGCATTTTACACACGTCTCGGGCACAATGCTTATATAAAGGAAGCATTCAATAAATGTTGGCTGTAAATCAGACTTTCTCAGCTAGCCATTACATATCCCTCAGAGATGATGGATCAAAGCTAAGGAGAAATAAACAACAGTTTTTTAAATCTAAACACAAATACAAGCACCCCAGGTGGCTCAATGGTAAAGAATTCACCTGCCAATGCAGGAGATGCGAGGTTGATCCTTGGGTTGGGGAAATCCCCTGGAGGAGGAAATGGCAACCCACTCCAGTATTCGTGCCTGGAGAATCCTATGGACTGAGGGTTACAGTCCACAGGGTCGCTAAAAGTTGGACACCACGAGCAACTAATCGTGAAAACACAAACACAAAAAACATACATATAATAACTCTCTACCAGCCTCATTTTTTTTTTCAATTAACTGGTTTGGATTATTTTAAAGCTTTCTATTTTATGTTGGAGTATAGCCGATTAACAATACTGTGACATTTTCAGGTGATCAGCCAAGGGACTCAGCCATACATACACACGTATCCATTCTCCCTGAAACTCCCCTCTCATCCAGGCTGCCACATCACACTGAGCAGAGTTCCCTTTGGAATTCAACTTCAACAGTGATAAAAATGCCTTTTATGTCATCTTATTTGGAATCTAAAAGTTCGAGGGTGGAATCAGGTCACAACAATCCCCTTTGACAACAGCCCCCTTGACACCCTGAAGTGGCCTCACTCTATGGCCTGGCCCTAGTGGAGACACCAACCCTCAAACAGGGCCAGGTTCTGTGTTCCAAACAGCATGCAGATTTGAAAGAGACTGGCAGAGTGGATCCATGGAATTCCCTAAAACAGAGAAGCTGATCAAGCCAAGCCTTGCAGTTAGTCCCCTTTCTCCCTGCACCCAGAAGCAGAGGAAGCGAGGATCTGCAGGGGAAAAAAAAAGCAGCTTTGTCCCAAGAGACTCCAAAATGAAAGCAATGAAGGAACTGGCCTGACGTGGTTTCTACCAGCTGCCTTGACACTTGAGTGTGAGCAACTTCCCACACCCTTCCTTATGAAGCCTACCTGGTGTTTGCCTCCGTTCACCTGGGCTGATTTCTATCACTTCCAATTCAGAGTCTTAAGTAAACTGTTGCCAAGAATTTGTCATAGGGGAGGCCAGAGGATTTTTAGCATATTTTCTACAACTGACTTAGAAGCAACCTAAATGTGCACAAGGGACTGATAAGAAAATTATAGTAGAGTAACTCAATGAAATACAACCTTTTTAAGCTATGCAGTGTACAAACAACTAAGAAAAATATGCATTTTGCTATTACAGTCATATAAAATATATAGTAAAAGAACACGAGAAGATGAATATATTAGACGTGAGGGGGGGTACAGGGCTATGGGCTGCTAATGCTGTTTTAATATCATGTCTGTGTTATTAAGACCAAGAAGAAAAATTTAATAATTTCCCCAAATTAGAAGTAAACACATATGTTGATAGATGAATAAAATATCTGCAGTACATCCATATAATGAAATAGCATTCAGCAATTTAAAAAAAGGTATGGCTTCCTGGTGGCTCAGATGGCAAAGAACTTGGTTTGATTCCTGGATTGGGAAGATTCCCCTGGAGAAGGAAATGGCAGCCCACTCCAGTATTCTTGTCTGAGAAATCCCATAGACAGAGGAGCCTGGCAGGCTACTGTCCACAGGGTCACAAAGAGTTGGACAGGACTGAGCAAGCTATAAATAAATCATACCTCAGTAAATCTACCTTTAAAGTAAATACAATACTGAGCTTGGAAACCAAAGCTATGGTTGCACCTCTGAGAGATCTTTTCTTGACATTCCTTCATCCAATTTGTCAGGTGCTCATCATATGCCAAACATGCTGCTAGGTGTGTGAACAAAATAGACAAAAAAAAAAAATTATACAACTATTTAGTCAGAAATTGTGGTCAGTGAAGAAAGACATTGGTATTCTGGTTGCTATTAAAGGAGTAGGGGGTCTCTGAGCAGGTCACACGTGTAAGTAGGTGAGACCTGAGAAGTTAGTAGCGGCTAAGGCGGCAAAGAACAAAAAGGGTCTTTATATTTATAAATGTATGCATATAATTTAAATAGTGATTCATTTAGTTGCACAAGGGCTCAGTTGTGGCATTCGGGATCTTTAGTTGTGGGATCTAGTTCCCTGACCAGGGATCGAACCAGGGCCCCTTGCACTGGGACGGTCGAGTCTTAGCCACTGAAGCACCAGGAAAGTCTTAAATGTAGTGTCTTATCAGCAGTCAACAGCAACTCAATTGTTTAAATATATCAAGTGTGGTTATATTTCAATGTGATGTGGGATGGGCCCTCTGAAGAAAGAGCCCAGGCAAAGGAAGGTCTTAAAAGAGCACTAAGGGCAGTGGTCGATATAAAGAAGCGTTTGGGGACTCAGGGGCCCTCAAAGAGAATTACGGTGCCTCCACCCATTGTCAACATTTCAAAGATGATTAACAGAAGGCATTTCTCTGAAATGAGGTTGCCTAACTAAATCTCAGATTCTGGTGTGTGTTTGTTGTTGTTTTTTTTTTTTTTATTTTGATTTGGAGTATAATTTCTTTAAAATGTTGCATTAGTTTCTGCTGTACACCACGAGTCAGCTATATGTATACCTATATCCCTTCTCCTTTGAGTCTCCCTTGCACGCACCCCCCATGCCACCCCTCGAGGTTGTCAGGCATCAGCTTGCTGAGCCCCCTGTGCTTTCCAGCAGCTTCCCGCTAGCGATCCATTCTACACGGGAGGATATCCGTGTCAGTGCTCCTCTCCCAATTCACCCCACCCTCTCCTGCTCCTACTGTGTCCACAAGTTTGTTCTCTGTATCAGCCTCTCTGACACTCCTACCCTGGAAACAGGTTCAGCGGTATCATTTTTCTAGATTCCATGTATTCTGGTGCTTTACAGTAATTTGTTGTATTTGTTTTTACTTTTGGCTGAATTTGACCATGGTTTCCTAAAGCTTATCAAAGACTCTAAATGACAACTACACACACACAAACACACAGCTTACCAAAAAGTGAACAGAAGTGTTCTCTGTCTGGTAAACACAACTCTTCACCCACCCTAGGGTTCAAATTCAAGACACCTCCTTCACGTGACCTCAGAGGCATTGCTCTGTCTGCATTCTCTGAAACTCTTGGCAAATGCCTCTTCTGGATTCTTCTCTGACCAACACCCCCCACCCCCACCCGTGTTGGGAGTAAGGCAGGGCTCAGCCCCTTAACCCCATCTCTTCCCAACTCATGGTATTATTACAGTAAATACTTTCTGTTGGATAATGACTCCCACAAGCATGTATCTCTAGTCCTGATCTTTCTCTAAAGCTCCAGATTTTAATATCCAGTTGTCAAGTCAACACCTACATCTGCTTATCTAATAGGCACCTCAAACTTCCTACATCTACAAGACAACTCTGGGCCTGTAGACCTCCCACAGCTTCCTTCTTGCCCCAGTCTCTGTAAAGACACTACAGTGCAACCCCACTGATTATGCCAAAAACCCAGTTGTCATCCTTCATCCTCCCTCCCACCCTAATAGCCACTCCTAAAGAGGAAAGAGGCTACCTTCAAAATACATCCCAAACACAGCTGCTTCTCACCTTCACTATCACCCCAAGTTCAAGTCACTACTGTCTCTCTGCTGAACCAAATGAGCAAATCATTAGCCTCTTGCCTCCTTTCAATACATTCTCCACAAAGTGACCAAAATGATCCTTCTGAACATGTCCCCTCGTGCATATCTTCTCCCAAAGGTCTCTATGGCCTCTCATCACACTTAGGAGGAAACACAGACCCATTGGTCTAGAACAACAATTAGCAACAGGTAGCCTTTGTGCTAAACATGAGAAGTATCTTCAAAAGGCAACGGAGCTCTCACTGTGGCCCCCCAAAAAGATGATATGGTCTAAACTAGTCAACATGGGCTTCTCTGGTGGCTCAGTGATGAAGAACTCGCCTGCCAATTCGGGAAGATGCAGGAGACGTGAGTTCCATCCTGGGTCAGGAAGATCCCCTGGAGAAGGAAATGGCAACCCACTCCAGTATTCTTGCCTGGGGAATTCCATGGACAGAGGAGCCTGGAGGGTTATAAACAATAGGGTCACAAAGTTTTGGACATGACTGAGTGACAGAAAGTCAATCCTGAGACAGAGTGGAACAATTCTTGAAAATAAATGACCATCCATTCCTAAATCAGTATGGGGAACTCCCTGGTGCGCCAACGGTTACAACTTGTCACTTTTCACTGCCAAGGGCCCAGGTTCAATCCCTTGTCAGAGAACCAGGATCCCCAAGCTGTGTGGCATGATTTAAAAAGAAATTAAATAAAACCTAAATCAATAGGTATGTCTTCAAACAAAATATTCTCCATCTCTTCACCACCCATTGTTATTGTTTAGTCACTACGTCATGTCCAACTCTTTGTGACCCCATGGATTTCACAAGGGATCTTCCTGACTCAAGAATCAGACTTACTTCTCCTGGTGTTCACTGCTGAACCACCAAGAAATCCCCTTACCTAAATCAATAGGTATGTCTTCAAACAAAATATTCTCCATCTCTTTACCACCCATTGTTATTGTTTAGTCACTACGTCATGTCCAACTCTTTGTGACCCCATGGATTTCACAAGGGATCTTCCTGACTCAAGAATCAGACTTACTTCTCCTGGTGTTCACTGCTGAACCACCAAGAAATCCCCTTCCCCCATTCAGTCCTCCACAATTACCTGAAGGCTGGGAGGAAAAAGGTGTTCTTGGCCTTTAAATGACTGTTTGTCAAGTGATACAGGTTTCGCCTTAAATTAAAAATAGAAGTCTCCAAAATAACTATTAAGTTTTGGATATTTCATACCCAAACAAAAACCATCTACCTTTTTAAAGTCTTCTGTGTCTCACTTTGAGACTGAAGCTTCTTCAAGCTCACGTGACTTCAACATAAAATGCGCACCATATAAGAGTTATGAGTAAGCGTGTTAAATAATCCTCCCAGAAACTTCCATTTAAAAGGTACAGGTCTTTGTCTCAATGATCCGTTGTCTGCAAGTTTTCAGACAATGCTCGGCTTTGTCTTCCCAAGGCAGTATAGGAATCAAGGCTCATTACTGTTTTCATTCCTCAAAACTACTGTGACTAACATTAAATACAAAGTATTTTCTTGCAAATGAGAAACATCAAGAAATATATCTCACCAAGCCCAGTCTCATAAAAAGATAGCCTGCCTTATTTCCCTTTTTCTAGGGTTTTGAAGCAGTCGGTCACTAACACTGCTACCTCCCCCTACGCGAGTCATCAGGAGAACACTCGCCCTCCCCACACATTTCACACCTGTCTCAGGCACACACCCTCCCCCTTGAGTGCTCCTTTTGGGATCTTCTCCTGGCAGCAGGAAGGCAGCAGTGGCTCTGTGCCATTGACTCCCTCCTTTTTTATATTGGGACTATTTTTAGGGCAGCAGCCCCTCTCTGATTCTGGACTTGGCCCTGGATCATCACGAGGCCAAGTCCTTAGAGAGAAATCCTGCAGAAGCCAGGCAAGTCTCAGGAGGATTAGCGGACACTCCTCTGCTAACGCAGCAAGAATCTAAGGGCCCTGCAAAGGCGAATGCCCTCCAAGGATAGCGAGGTCATGACCTTTACAGTCCAAGCCTCCCCAGCACTGCCTTCAGTTGGCCTGACCAAAGCTGGGCTCCTTTTCCAAACATGCAACCCATAATGCCCACTATTTCATCAGGTTAAAAAGAAAAAGAAGAAAGGCTGAAAGATCTCCTACTCTTATGAGAATTTTAACACATGTTAATTTTTTTTTTAACATCTTTTGGCCATGCCATGAAGCAAGTGGGATCTTAGTTTCCTGACCAGGGATTGAATTGTCACCTTCTGCAGCAGAAACATGGTGTCTTAACCACTGGACCACGAGGAAAGTCCCTGTGCCCGGAAATTTTTAACTCAGTGACGGTTTTTTTCCCCCTGAAATAATCACATCCAGCAAGCAGCAAGTTGGAGATTTTAGAGTTGTGCAACAGCCTTGGGAACAGGTAGGTATTGATAAAAATATTCTAAGAAAGTTTTAGTCACCTTTCAAAAAAAGAATTGCATACCAAGACACAGTAAGTTAAATATCCCTTTGCACTATTTATAAAAATAACCATATACTATAACTTCTGTAATTGGAACAGAGCTACCAGAAACACTAAATATATCTGATGATAAAAGACTGCACCGTTTACTACTACATCTCCATAAAAGACAGCTATGGCAACATGAGTTTCAAGCTAAGTGTTTGGTTGTTTTTTCCATCTCACTGCTAAAATGAAGCATTAAAAAACTCAAACTAGGCTTGAAGGCTTTAACAACTGAAATTTCAAGGGAGATACACACAAAAACACATACAAAAACACACGGGAAAACACATTTCTGTATTCTACCTTGTACCTCTCCTGCAAGGACAACAGGCCTCATCAAAATTCATCTCTTTCATTCATCCCCAACTTGGATGTTCTAAAGAAATTCTAAAGAAATGTGATTGTTTTCTGAATCCACAGAGTTAAATATTTGCTCTTCACATTTCTACTGATAACATTAAATGAAGACCTCATGAAAATGTTAAGAATAGCATGTTAGGCTCTAGTATTTGAGAAGACAACAGGGCAGCCTGACACTGAGCTGCAGATTCAGGGAAGAAAGGTCAGTCGGGGGTCCTGGCTGTGGCACTTAGCGTCTGCTTACTGGGGGTCTCCAGCCCTGCAGGTGAGCACCCTCCCCTCCTGCAGTCCCAGGATGGCTGAATGTGGGAATTCACCAGGAGAAAAAAGGAATACAACATGAACCTCAGGAGGTGAGAAACCCAGTCAGATCCCCTCCTTTACCCTCATAAGCAGAACAAAACTTCCCTGCTCCACAACTGGCTACTTTTGGCATTTCTCAGATAGGAGTATAGAGGGAGCCTATTCTTAGACTCTATCCTCCAGAAACTTGGAAAAATAAACAGTGTAATTAAAAAAAAAAAAACTGAATATGCATATTGTTGTGCTAAAGGCTTCCCAAGTGTCTCAGAGGTAAAGAATCCACCTGTCAATGCAAGAGATGTGAGAGGTATGAGTTTGATCTCGGGGTCAGGAAGGTCCTCTGGGAGAAGAAATGGCAACCCCTCCAGTATTCTTGCCTGGAGAATCCCACGGACAGAGGAGCCTGGGAGGTTATAGTTCACGGGCTTGCAATAGAGTCGGACACAACTTAGCGACTTAACAACAAATTATTGTCCTATAGAAGTACTTGGAAATTCAGAGATTTGGCTCTGTTTAGCTTTATATTTCTTTTTTTTTTTTTTTGCTTTATATTTTTAAAGCGAATTGTTTAATACCAAGTCTTCAGCTCCATGAAAATGGTCCAAATTCGGCTCTCAACTGAATGACAGCCTGGCTGACTGATGAGACAGAGGAACCTGGCAGGCTACAGTCCATGGCATCACAAAGAGTTGGGGACACAACTAACCAGGCAATTGAACAACAGGTAATCAGGTAATTGAACAACACACCATCAGGCAGACTGTGATTTGGGGAAATACCTCTTGGTGGAAATGTGGCATGAAATGGAGAGTGCAGTGACCTAGCAATATGGAATATAGAGACTTGTAAGGAATTAAAATTTGTGCATAGACTAATAGGTGCAAATGTGCAAACAATGAAGTCCCTGGTTAAAGGAAGAAAGAAAAAATAAAAATAGGAGAGGATTGCTCCACAGAATAGCATTTTTGAAATCTGACATTCCAATTTAAGTGAAGAATTCCAGTATCTACTCATGCTTTTCTCCAAGTGACTGTAACCCTCTGTATAAAATATTTTAATCAGAATTACATAAAATAACACCACTCTTTGGGGATACTAACTTCCTAGTTTAACTGTTATAAACAAAAGGGCAGTATAGTTGAACTTAATCCACATTTACAGTTGAGACTAATTCTGTAATTCTGTCCCCCACAATTATATAAATGTAAGATATTTTAGTTAGCAATCTAAACCTTAACCAATTTCCTTACAACTATTTTCTTACTATTAGAGACTTTCAAGTATGAAATATTTCTTATGTGATTTTTATTATATTCAAAAGCCTCCAAGTAACTACCAAAAAAAGTTACTTCATGCATCATCCTGCCAGTTTCCTTATCCAAGCTATCAAGTGACTTTTTACGAAAAGAGCTGTCGTTCATTCAACAAAATGCATTACTGGTCTACCATGCACCAGCTGCTCTGCTAGGGACATGATGGTGAAGACAGGTCCTGTTCTCGAAGCAAAGGACAAATAAATAGTTACAAAAATTGCAGGGGACTTCCCTGATGGACCAGTGGTTAAGCTCTGCACTTCCACTGCAAGGGGCACGGGTTCGATTCCTGGTTGGGGAACTAAGATGTTACACGGCTCAGCCAAACAGTAAAAACATATTCTAAAAACTGCAAAATGACACAGCCTGAGGGAACCTGGAGGATGGCCTCTGCTGCTGCGGACACGGAGGGCATGGTTAAGTGTGGAGAAAGGGAAGCTGGGGCTGAAGATAAGGAACAGGTCAGCAAGTGCTGGTTGACCTTTCACATTTCATGGACAGGTGAAAATTTCCTCTCGAAGATCTGGAGAGACAACATGGGGAAGCCAGCTTTAAATTTTGCCCCTAAAGACACTTCAGACAAAGTAACTTTTTACTACTACCAACACATTATAAAAGGACATTTTAACACCAAAATGAAGGGTGTACATAATTGTAGAACATTGTTTTAGACTATATGAATTAGCTTGATGAAAATCTCAGTATATCCCTTTTTTTTTCACTTCATCATTTCATAGTAGACATTTTGTCCCCAAGCACAACTGGTTCATAAATCTTCACTTGGTACCTCTGAGTCCAGTGAAAAAGGCAGCAAGGAAGAAGAGGGAGGGTGCCCGCTGGGCCACAGGCAGCTGATGCCCACTCTCCAAGATGACCAAAGAAGAAGACAAGAGAGAGAGACTCACGCAAAAGAAACTGCAGAGACAGCCAGTGGATCAGAAAGGGCTGGGAGCCCTCGAAGAAAGGTTAGTGTATGCCCCAGCCCTCCACTGGAAGCCCATACAGAGACCAAGAAGCTGGCACACACACAAAAGCCCCGTGGGCTCCACACAGCCAGAGGCATCTCAAGACTGTCCCCGATGAGCTGCTTCTGCAGAGACCAAGAGTTTGGCAGGAGGACCTGGACCAGACAGCTTCCCCTGTTGCTATGATGACATGATGCTGTAACGCCCCTCCAGGACCAGGAACCATCCCAGAAGCAGGTGTACTGGGGAGGGAGGAAAACGATCCTAGAGAGAAGGCCTGCACTGACCAAACGTAATTCCTGAAGTTAGAGCTACATTTCATCACTGGCATCTACGCTAATGATGGGAAAGGCTCATCTTCAGGAACATGGAAGCACACACGAGGGAATTCCCCCCAGGCCGGTACACATCCCACGGTTCGGATTACTCAGGGACTCGCCCACCTCAAGCCAGTGCAGACTGTTTTTTATCAGGAGTGCACTTTTCAGAAAGAAAATCAAAATAGAACTGTTTAAAGACTCTCTTCAAATAAAATGACAAGCAATTGTGGAGTGAGGCTGAACTAACAGCTGAAAAACTGAGGCTTTTGAACAGCAGATGTGAGACAGAAAAGGCTGTGTAAACACACTGTTCAGCACACTGAGAAAATGACAGGCGGGGACTGCTTCTCCCTGACACAATGTCAAGTCCTTCTTGTCCACCCACAGTCAGCCAGTGTGTGCGGCCAAGCTGGGGGAGAGGCAGCTACCTCTTCCGTGGCTCAAGATAACACACCAGTGCACAGCACTTGAAAGTCCTCAACGTGTTCTCATAGTCATCCGCCCAGCTGACAGCCCCGTGGGTCAGACAGGTCCCATGACAGTCACCTCTTTCCCACCCTGAGCCTTTTCAGATGCTTAATCTGATGCTTCCAGTCATCCAGTACCTTGCCCAAGAAATAGAGTTAATAAATAGCAAAGGACATTAAAGCCAGTCCAAATGTGTCCTCAATCTCTTTCCAAACTCTCCTTTTCACAGTAATAAAATCAACTAACTTTTATGGATGTGCGAGTTGGACCATAAAGAAGGCCAAAGAACTGATACTTTGGAACTGTGGTGCTGGAGAAGGTTCTTGAGAGTTCCTTGGACAAGAGATCAAAGCAATCAACCCGAAAGGAAATCAATCCTCAATATTCATTGGAAAGACTGATGCTGAAGCTCCAGTACTTTGGTTACCTGATACGAAGAGCTGACTCACTGGAAGACACCCTGATGCTAGGAAAGACTGAAGGCAGGAGAAGAAAGGGTGGCAGAGGATGAGATGGCTGGATGGCATCGACTCGACGGACATGAGTTTGAGCAAACTCTGGGAGATGGTGAAGGACAGGGAAGCCTGGCTTGCTGAAGTCCTTGAGGTCACAAAGAGTCAAACACAACTGAGCAACTGAACAGCAACTAACAAATGCAGTTCCAGACCCATAGCTGCCTAGAACAGAAGGCAGGCAGTGTTCATAGAGAGCGCCCACATTTACTCAGTAACTGGGTTACCTACCTCGAGCAAGACAAAAATAATCTTGGCCACACGTTCCTCATCTGTAGAAACTGATGCAACAAGAATACTCCATCCTATAGGACTGTTGAAAGAATTCTGTGAAAGTTTTAGAAACTTTCTAACTCATACACAATCGTTAGCTGCTATTGTTATAATGCTAACAATCTTGTAAAACAAGCATTATTATAATCCTCACTTTACTAGTGACCAAAGCTTAGCAACTTGCTGACATGGTTGAAAGAACTTTCTGGGAGTAATGGACACATTCTCTACCTTGAATACTACTGGCTACACAAGTGTGTACCTGTCAAAACTCATAATTGTGCACTGAAGCTAAATGCATTTCAAGGTACTTAATTTTATCCCAATTAAAAATTTTTTTCACAGATGACGTGGCCAACAAACAGCAATAAGTATTCCAGAACACATCCATTCATTCGGGTTGGAACAGAAGTGTGTCCTTGGTTCTTATTCTATAATCCACTTTCCAACTAATCCTTCCTACCCAGTTGAAAACCTGAATGCTGACTATACCCACAGCCATTTCTGTCTGTGGACATCAAACCTGCTCTACTTATGCAGTTACATGAAAAAGAAAGGAATTAGAACATTCATTGACACCATACACAAAAATAAACTCAAAATGGATTAAAGACCTACATGTAAGACCAGATACAAAAAAACTCTTAGAGAAAAACAGGCAAACACGGACATAAATTATAGCCATATCATTGATCTACCTCCCAGAGTAATGGAAATAAAACCCAAAACAAACAAACGAGATCTAATTTTACTCAAAATCTTTTGTACTGCAAAGGAAACCATAAACAAAATGAAAAGACAACTCACAGAATGAGAGGAACTATTTGCAAACAATATGACTGATAAGAGATTAGTCTCCAAAATTTACAAACATCTCATGTAGCTTATTAAAAAAAAAAAAAAGTAAAAAAAAAAAGGAGGGGGGGGAGGCAGAAGACCTAAATAGACATTTCTCCAAAGAAGACATACAGATAGCCAAAAGGCACATGCAAAGATGCTCAACATTGCTAATTATTAGAGAAATGCCATCAAAACTACAGAGTATCACCTCACACCAGTTGGAAAGGCCATTATCAAAAAATCTGCAAACAATAAATGCTGTTTATTTATTCCTTTTCTCCACCCTCCTTCACTGTTGGTGGGAATGTAAATTGGTACAGCCACTATGGAGAACAGTATGGAGGTTCCCTAAAAAAAACTGAAAATAGAGCTACCATATGATCCAACAATCTCACTCGAGCATATATCCAGAGAAAAACATGGTTTAAAAGGATGCATGCACCCTAGTTTTCACTGCAGCACTGTTTACAATATCCAAGACATAGAAGCAATCCAAATGCCCATCAACAGGTGAATGAATAAAGATGTGGTACCTATATGCAATGGAATATTACTTGGCCATTAAAAAGAATAAACTAATGCCATTTGTAGCAATATGGATGGATCTGGAGATTATCATACCGAGTGAAATAAGTCAGTAAAAAACAAATATCATATGATATCACATAGTTTCAGAATCTTAAAAAAGAAAAAAAAGATACAAATAAACTTACAAAACAGAAACAAACTCAGACTTAGAAAACAAACCTAAGGTTACCAGGGAAGAAAGGCAGGGGAATGGATAGACAGAGTTTGGGATCAACATGTATAGACAGAGTTTGGGATCAACATGTATACACTGCTATATTTAAAATAAAATGCCTTCCCATGGGGGGAAAAATGATGCTTTTCCTGGTTCTTGTTCTATAATCCACTCTCCAATTAACCATTCCTATCCATCTGAAAACTTGAATGCTACTTGAATAAAATTTGTATCCTACTGTTGCATGTAAACTGTATAAATTTTAATTATGCTGAATTGGTTTATAGTGCTTTTCAGGTCTACTATATCCTTCTACTTTTCTGCATATTCATTCTATTAATTTTTGAATTTGATATTGAAATTCCACTAAATATCTTAATTTATTTACTTTAAAAAATAATTGCAATATACAGTGGAACTATATATAGCTTTGTTTGGCATTTTCCAAGTTTCCTGTAAATATGTTATCATACTTTATAATTTAAAAAATGAAAAAGGGGGGAGGGGAATGAATGCTGACAACACTCCCTACCCTTTTGGTCTGATCTCATGGACATCAAATCTGCTCTATACTTATTCCGATATTTACATTTTACTGTTAACTTCCCACCATATTACATAGACTTCCTAGAGGAGGAAGTCTCTGGCAATGACCCTACAGGGCATTACAGGTCTATACCTCAACAGTCACCTTGAAAATGCAAGTCAGGCCCATGTACTAGCTGCCTACAACCCAAATCAATAGGTCCCCAAGAATCTAAAATATCAACACTCAGTCTAAGTCAGCATTTCTTCAACATTCTGGTTGAAGCAGTGGGGGGAGAGAGGGAGGGAGGGATTCAACTGATCAATGCAAAGAAAGAGAGGAAAGAACAGAATGGGAAAGACTAGAGATCTCTTCAAGAAAATAAGAGATACCAAGGGAACATTTCAAGCAAAGATGGGCTCGATAAAGGACAGAAACGGTAGGGACCTAACAGAAGCAGATGTTAAGAAGAAGTGGCAAGAATACACAGAAGAACTGTACAAAAAAGATCTTCATGACCCAGATAACCACGATGGTATGATCACTCACCTAGAGCCAGACATCCTGGAACGTGAAGTCAAGTGGGCCTTACGAACAAAGCTAGTGGAGGTGATGGAATTCCAGAGGAGCTATTTCAAATCCTGAAAGATATGCTGTGAACGTGCTGCACTCAATATGCCAGCAAATTTGGAAAACTCAGCAGTGGCCACAGGACTGGAAAAGGTCAGTTTTTATTCCAATCCCAAAGAAAGGCAATGCCAAAGAATGAGATGTGTATAAGAGACAGGATTTACACTCTGTTCTTTACATTTATATTTTCAGAAATCAGTACAAGAATCTATTCGGGTAGGGAGAAAGAACTTCTACAGTTGGTCCTCATTATTTGAAAATTCCATATTTGTGATACATCAACTCACTAAAATATATTTATAACCCCCACATCAATACTGGCAGTGTTGGCATGGCCACGTGCAGACGTCCACATGTACAGAGTAGTGAAAACTTTAAGTGGTCCCATACACCCCATCCATAGCAACAAGAGGAACACCCACAGGAACAAGAGGTTTCAGCTCTCATTATATAAGCAAGTATCCTTTTTGCAGTCTATTTAGTGCCACTCTTCTCACATGTTTGTGCTTTTTGTTGGTGATGCTGCTTTCTAAACTGTCCTCCAGGCAGAGTGCTGAAGTGCTCTCTGGTATTTCTAAAAGCAAGAAGGCTGGGATGCACATGATAGTGAAAACACATGTGTCAAATAAGCTTCTTCACGCATGAGTTACAGTGCTGTTGGCCGTGAGTTCAATGTTAATTAAATGTAAGTTATAACATTATACGTGGGCGCAGGAGGGCCTAGAGGAGCCATCCCACTGAGGAACACCCACAGGAACAAGAGGTTTCAGCTCTCATTATATAAGCAAGTATCCTTTTTGCAGTCTATTTAGTGCCACTCTTCTCACATGTTTGTGCTTTTTGTTGGTGATGCTGCTTTCTAAACTGTCCTCCAGGCAGAGTGCTGAAGTGCTCTCTGGTATTTCTAAAAGCAAGAAGGCTGGGATGCACATGATAGTGAAAACACGTGTCAAATAAGCTTCTTCACGCATGAGTTACAGTGCTGTTGGCCGTGAGTTCAATGTTAATTAAATGTAAGTTATAACATTATACGTGGGTGCAGGAGGGCCTAGAGGAGCCATCCCACATTGAAGGTCAGGAAGTGCGGCGATGAGGAGATACCCCTCATCCAAGGTAAGGAGCAGCAGCTGCACTTTGCTGGAGCAGCCGTGAAGATACCCCATGTCCAAGGTAAGAGAAACCCAAGTAAGATGGTAGGTGTTGCAAGAGGGCATCAGAGGGCAGACACACTGAAACCATACTCACAGAAAACTAGTTAATCTAATCACACTAGGACCACAGCCTTGTCTAACTCAGTGAAACTAAGCTGTGCCTGAGGGACAACCCAAGATGAGCAGGTCATGGTGGAGAGGTCTGACAGAATGTGGTCCACTTGAGAAGGGAATGGCAAACCACTTCAGTATTCTTGCCTTGAAAACTCCATGAACAGTAAGAAA
>SJYC01038127.1:0-78238 GCA_006408675.1 Madoqua kirkii
TACCACAGTAGCTTATCATAATAAAATAATTTATTTTACATATCATTTACTTCAAAGCTCTCAGAATACCACAAGGGGCCAGGAATGAAATTACCTGTGAATATTTCTCTTAATGTTAGAGTTTGTCGCTCACCTGTGTCCAACTCTTTGCGACCCATGGACTGTAGCTCACCAAGCTCCTCTGTCCGTGGAATTCTCCGGGCAAGAATACTGGAATGGGCAGCTTATTACCTTCTCCAGAAAATCTTCCTGACTCGGGGGTTGAACCCAGGTGTCCTGCATGGCAGGAAGATTCTTTACCATCTGAGCTACCAAGGAAGTCCATCTCTCTTCATATGCATATATAAAATTTTGTAAGCTCAAGTAATCATTGGTCATTTTATTATTATTATTAAAATTATTATAATTTATTATTATAATTATGCCATCAATTCATCTAGTGCTAAATAATCCAAATAGATTTCTTTTTTTCATGGGTTTAAGTCTCAAGTCATAATTTGAACCATTGACCTAGAAGAATAAATAAAATGTAGTATGGGTATCATTATACACACCCATTTGTAAGGAAAATTAATGAAAAAATAAAGAAGACCTACAGTTTGCTGAAACAGAAAGTGTACTCAGAATTGAATGTACATATCACCTAGAGTAAATACTTTCTGAGCTTCCTGTGACTTCCAAAGAAAAGGGCAACATGACTTTTATCTCCTGCCTATCGTGGACTCTCTTCCACTTTCCTCCACAACTTCCCTCACTGAAATCTCTTCCCTGGGTTATAAAACACACCTTGTTTCTGGTTCAGACAAGATGGACTTGATCTCTTCGTGCCCACTCCTCTGTTTGTTCCGGAAATAACAAGAGGCCACTAAAGGAGACCTTTGATAGTTAGTAAGAAGAATGTAAACTAGTTTATTAGGGCCTGAAGACTGGAAGAGCAACACAGCAGCACCCAACAGAAGAAAGCAAACCAGGCCCCACATTCCTGACCTCCAGCCTAGCATCAGAAGGCAGCCTGAGAGGGCCCTTCCTCCCCAGGAATGAACGTGAAGGAACACCAGATGAGTTGGGCCAAGTCATCAGAAGGATGGATAGGGAGTAGTGTCCTGGGGGAGCCTTCCATGCAAGGCTGCTGTGCAGCAGAGCAAGAGACACGATACAAGGAACCAGGTTTTGGAAGCCTTTTTGCCCCCATTGCCTGGGTGGCCCCTCCAGAGAGCACCTGTAATGTGACCCCATCACAAACCGCAGGCCAGCCTCAGAAGCACTTGTGTCCCCCAGAGCAGGGGCGATTCTGTTAGAACATGCACCTGGCCAGGGAAGCCTCCATGAGATTGAAACTCCCATTTGCACTGGAAATACAAGAGGGGGTGGGTAGAACCAGCAGGAGCGACTCAACCATACAGGCAGAGTGCCTGGAAAATCTTTGTTTTCAAGAGCCTAAAAGTTCCTGCCTCTGTCCAGAAACACTGAGCAGCTAGGAGGCACTAGGAGGGGAGATCAACAAGTCTGGCCCAAGAAGCCCCTTTTTCCCTAAAGAGCCTGAACTGCCTTGTTTCATCTAGAGACACCCAATGGCCTAGACTGGAAAACCCATTTTGCTTCCTCAGACACATCCAAGCAGCATTTGATTAGGTAAATGAATCAAAATAACATGGCAAAGGCTTAAAAAAAAAAAAAAACTGTTAATAGAAACAGACCCCACAAACTAAGCCTGGAAAGCCACAATAAACCTAAACAGGATGACTTTCTGGTAAGACAAGATTTAAATAGGACCCCAGAGTCTTCTAACATAGGACAAAATATCAAAGCAAAAACTGAAAATGACTTGTCATATCAAGACTCAAGAAACTGAAAACTGGACGGAGAAAAGACAACCAACCAACATTGACACTGAAATTAATCAGATATAATTATCTGATAAAAGTCTTAAACCAGTTATCATTAATACACATAAGATAAATTACAAATTCTCTTCAAATAACAAGAAAAAATCTTATCAAAGAAACAGAAGTTACAAAAAAGAATCAAATGAAAATTACATACATAAAAGTTACAATAAAAAACAATTTGCAGAATGAGGATGACAAAAGGTAAGAATCACTGAATTTCAGGATAGATTAATAGAATTCATATAATCTGAATAATAAATAGAATATATATTGAAAAAAAAAAAAGAATAGATCCATAGTGACCTGTCAGTTCAGTCACTCAGTCGTGTCCAACTCTTTGTGAGCCCATGGACTGTAGCATGCCAGGCCTCCCTGTCTATCACCAACTCCTGGAGTTTACTCAAACTCATATCCATTGAGTTGGTGATGCCATCCAACCATCTCATCTTCTGTCGTCCCCTTCTCCTCCTGCCCCCAATCTTTCCCAACATCAGGGTCTTTTCAAATGAGGCAGCTCTTCGCATCAAGTGGCCAAAGTACTGGAGTCTCATTTCAACATCAGTCCTTCCAACAAATATTCAGGACTCATTTCCTTTAGGATGGACTGGTTGGATCTCCTTGCAGTCCAAGGACTCTCAAGAGTCTTCTCCAACACTACAGATCAAAAGCATCAGTTCTTCAGTGCTCAGCTTTCTTTATAGACCAACTCTCATATCCATGCATGACTACCAGAAAACCCACACCTTGACTAGACAGACAGACTTTGGTTGGCAAAGTAATGTCTTTGCTTTTTAATATGCTGACTAGGTTGGTCATAACTTTCCTTCCAAGGAGTAAGCATCTTTTAATTAGTGATCTGTCAGATAACAATAAAAAATCCCAAACTCATCTCATCACATTCCCAGAATAAAAAAAAATTTTTTTGAAAGAAAACAGGTCTGAAGATTACACAAAGAAATAAAGGCTGAAAACTTTCTTAATGTGGAAAAGATACAAACATGCAGATTTAAAAAGCACAGCAACTCAAAATAGGCTAAACCCAAAGGAAGCCACCCCAAGACACATCCTAATTATATTTCAGAAAATGAAAGACAAAGAAAAAATCTTGAAAGCAGCCAGGGAGAAATGATGTATTACCTGCAGGGAAACATCAACTCCTATATCAGTGAATGTCTCTTATGAGCTCTGGACGCCTTACGAAAGTCATAAGTCCTTAAAGAAAAGAACTGTCTATTACAAGCACTTTCAGTTCAGTTCAGTTCAGTCACTCAGTCATGTCTGACTCTGTGCAACTCCATGAATCGCAGCACGCCAGGCCTCCCTGTCCATCACCAAGTTTTTTACATGGCTAAATTATCCATTCGGAATGAAGGAGAAATAAAAGCATTCTCAAATAAAGAAAAAAACTAAAAGAATTTGTCACTAGCATCTCTACCCTTAAAAGTGGCTAAAGAAAGTCTTCACAGAGAAAGGGAAAAGCAAAAGAAAGACTCTCAGAACACTGGGAGAAGAGAACAATGGAAAGAACTGAGTATATACATAGACTGTCCTTTTCCTCATATCTGTTACTCATACTTAATGACTGCAGCAAAAACTATATCATCTGTAACTCACAAGAATGGTATTTAAAAGTAAGGAAGGCCTTAAATGGAAGGAAGTCTCCACTCCTCATCAAGGAATGTAAAACACTGATACCAATAGGCTATGATAAATCATAGATATAACTGAAAGACTGACAGACAAATAGACCCATAGAACAGAGAGACACTCAAAAGCACAGAAATAAATTAAAATCTTAAAAAGGGTTCAAGTAACACAAAAACTGAATAAAATAAAAACAGAGAAACAAGAACCAGAAGAACAAATAAAACCAAATAATAAAATGTCAGACTTAAGCAATAACATATCATTAATCACCTAACATATAAATGGTCTAAACATACTGATCAAAAGACAGAGTTGGCAGAGTGAATAAAAGAAGAACATGAGGCCCTGCATACTGTTTCAAAGAAACTCACTAATGACATGGATATGCTGAAAATAAAAGGATAAAAAGGATAGATTAATATCAGATAAAGTAGACTTCAAAGCAAAGACAATTCCTGGAGACAAAGAGGAACACAAGGGAACTACATAAGGATAAAAGACTCAATCCACAGGCATACATAATAATCCTATGTATGCGTCAAACAACACAGTCTTAAATGAAGCAAATATGGATAGAACTCAAAAGAGAAATAAGTAAATCTATAATTATAATTCAGAACATCAACAGTCCTCTCAGAATCTAAAAGAATAGAGAACTACTAAACAGAAAATCAGCAAGGATATTGAAGTTCTGAAGCTCACAAGGAAACAGGACCTAAATGACGCGTATATATAAACATGAACACACACACACACACACACACATATATATATAATGCTCTCCCCAACAGTGGCAAAATACATGCTTTTACCCAAGAAACATTCACCAAGATAGACCATATTCTGAGCCACAAAACAGAGCTCAACAGATTTAAAAGTGTTGAAATAAAACAATGTATTCTAAGTATGATATCAGGGGAAAAAAATCAATAACATAAAGACAATAAGAAAATCTCTAAATGTGTAAATTAAACAACAGATTCCTAAAAATCCACTGGTCAAAAAGAAAATATCAGTAGAATTCAGGAATACACAGAGCTTTAATGGAAGCAAAAACACAACATATCAACATATGTGAAATGTAGCTAAAGCCGCACTGAGAAATTTTTTAGCACTAAATGCTTACATCCCTAAGAAATCAGGGTTTGAAATTAATAATAAAATTTCACACCTTGAGCAACTAAAAAAGAGGAGTTAAATAAACCCAAGACAATCAGAAAGAAGGAAATAACAAAAAGTAAAAATTAATGAAACTGAGAATAGGAAAACAACAAAGAAAGTCAATAAAACAAAAAGCTGCTTCTTTGAAAAAACAAAATTAATAAAATTCTAGCACAACTGACGAAAAGAAAGACTACACAAACAGCTATTAGGAATGAAATAGGGTATATCATAAAGACCTTACAAATATTAAGAATTATAGCAAGAGAATATTATAAAAATTTTATATTCATGGGGGTGACAACTTAGAAGAAATGAACAGTTCCTCAAAATTCATAAATTATCACAACCCATCCAAGTAGATCATCTGAATAGTACTATAGCCTTTAATGACATTGAAACTGTAATATAAAAAATTTCAAAAAAGAAATCTTTAATCCAAGATGGTTTTACTGGAGAATTCTAACAAGCATTTTAAAAATTAAGACCAAGTTGACATAATCTGTTAGAGGAAACAAAAGGGAGGAAACCCTTCTAAAATAATTCCATGGGGCCAGTATTGCCTGGCACCAAAGCAAAAAAAGGCAGCGCAAAAACAGAAAATTATAGATCAGTAACTCATAAATTTGGACTTAAAAGTCCCCACTCTCACACATATAAGTTAGCCAAATGAAGCCAATAATGTATAAAAACACATCCTGAGAGCTTCTAGTCCCTTCCTAAGTCAGGTTACGCTACCTATTTTTTCAAAGGGTTTAAGTGAATCAGCAATACAGTCAGTTGAGGTCCCAGTAACAGTGTTATGTTAACAGCACTATAGTGGCCAATGTCCAAATCTAGGTCAGATCAGAAGCTGACTGTTAAAGTTAACAGTTAAGTTAACCCTTAAAGTAAGGGTTATTAACCCGTAAGTTATTAACCCTTATGTTAATAATGCCAAGAGCCATTCTAAATGTCTATGAAGAACAACTACATTTATAGGATAAAGGAAATATTTATACCATGTAGAAATGATGGGTGAGTTGGCTATTCCTTATATGCCCCTCTAGAACCACGCTTGATCCTTTTCATTCATGTTATGAACCTTTGGAGGTTGACCAGACCAGACTGCATCCCTCTGGCTTTCCTGGGCTCTGACTTCTCCGTGAGTTTGGCCAATGGGAGACACTAGCAAGAGATTAGAGAATCAGTGGAGAAACAGATTAGTTGTTTGATTGTTTGCTCTGACTCTTTTTCTGCTGGGAGGTGGCCAAGTTTCTTCACCGAAGCCCAGAGTTCTAGTCAGAGGCTCTTGCCTTCAGCTGCAGCTATTTACAAATCTCTCTAGAGACTGGAAGGTCCACTCCCTTCCTTTGCCCTGTGGGCATAAATGTGTTCATTGCTCCCTGTTCTTGCGAGTTTTTGCTATTGCTTTTCAGTTATCCTTAACTCTGATACAACTTCCAATAACTGCTTAAGTTCACTAAGCTCTCTTTATTTTCCTTACCTGTGTAAATCATCTTGTTTTCAGACAATGATACAAGTGATTATGGAGCTGCTAGAGAAAGATGGTTCCTTAAGGACCTATCACTAAAGTGTTTACAACAGGAAGGGGAATCTTTTTTCCTGAATTCAAAACCATAAACACAAGAATGTGTCTCAGATCACATAAAAATAAATGCTAAAAAAACAATGAGAAAGGAAAAAATTTAGTAAAAGAACAAACTTTAACCTCTAAGATAAATAAGGTCTGAGGATCTAGTGTATAACACAGTGACTATGGTTTGTAATGTATTATTGACATTTGTTAAGAGAGTAAAGGGCTTTCCAGTTGTGCTATGGGTAAAGAACCCGTCTGCCAATGCAGGAGACATAAAAGAAATGTGCTTGATCCATGAGTTTGGAAGATCCCCTGGAGGAGGGCATGGCAACCCATTCCAGTATTCTTGCCTAGAGAATTTCCATGGACAGAGGTGACTGGCAGGCAGTCCATAGGGTCATAAAGAGCCAGACAACACTGAAGTGACTTAGCAGGCATGTAAGAAAGTAAATCTTTAATGTTCTTACCAAGAAAGATCTCAAAAAGGTAAATATGTGAGGTGATATTAATAGATGTGTGATTAACCTGATGGAGGAATTCTTTAATAATATATACATGCTTAAATCATCATGTATACTTTAAATATCTTACAAGTTTGTTCATTATATTTCAATAAAACTGAAAAAAGAAAAAAAATCAATGATTTCAATACTTTTTTATATAATTTCTTTTTTTAGCTACATCAGTCATTATTCTTGGCAGGTAAAAGGGGCTTTTATTCCAGATAATTGCCCAGTGGGATTAACTGGATATTCAGAAAATGAAAAACCTTGGAAATCAACTAGACAATCCTCCCATTTTAGAGATATATAAATAAATCCAAGAATGATTAAGTCACTTTTATAAACTCATAAAACTCAATGGCAAAAGCAGAAACCAAATTGCCTAAGTTTAACTGAATCTCTACCAAATTCCCGGATGAATGGAATATCTCCTATGCTCTGGAAAATTTCATTCTTATCTCTTTCACAGCACTGACCATATTCCACTTTGTATTCGTTGTCTAGTTATCATAAGTTTTACCAAGTAGAATAAATTACTTGAAGGTTCAATTCTCATGTGTCTTTTCCTCTCACTCTCTATTTTCACATATGGCTAAAGCTCTTTACAAATGCCCTTTCCTCTACTTGGAAGACCCTCTGTCTTTGACCTGACTACCTCCCCAACATCTTTCAGATCTCAGTAAAAACCACTTCTACAAAGCAGCCTTTCCTTCCTGAGTCCGACACAGCTCAGGTCTCCTTGTTATGTGAACATACGGCATTCTGTGTTTCTCCCAATTGTGGTGCAACACTTAACTTTGAAGTTTATCTCATGTCTGCTTTTCTATTAAAATTTAAGTCCTCAGTTACAGTGTCCACGTGGGTACTCTTCACTGCTGTCCATTCTTCACATTCAGCAGACCTTCATTAGACGCTTGTTGAATGAATCCATTTTATTCCTTCAGAGTAAAATGTCCATGAATTTTTAGATGCTGCCTCCCACACCTTACAGTGAACCAAAATCACTGAGGTTTTTTTTTCCACCCAAACCATTATGCCTGATCATTTGGACATAATTATGGAACTGTGGATGCACTTGTTGTTTTAATTGTCACCTTATTAAATGGAAACCATTAGATTTGCAGTCTCTTATTTCACATACCTGGTGGCTCTGACGGTAAAGGATTTGCTTGCATGAAGGAGACCTGGGATCAAATCCCTGGGACAGGAAGATTCCCTGGAAAAGGGAATGGCTACTCACTCTGGTATTCTTGCCTGGAGAATCCCATGGACAGAGGAACCTGATGGACTACATTCCATGGGGTCGCAAAGAGTGGGACATGACTGAGCAACCAACACTTTCACTTTCACATTTCACAGGCACTAAATGTCCCACTTTCACATCCTAAGATAATGCGATAATCGAGTCACTGACTAAAAGGCTGAATAGGACAGAACAGAGACAGTGCTCTGAACCTGCCACTTGAACTTACTTTTTACCATAGGATTCTTACACTTTACCACAAGAGCTCAATTTCTTAGCTGTACTCTCAGATCATGACGGATAAAAATACTTTAATGAGAGCCTACAAATCAAATATCCCTACACTGCACACAAACACCTAGCCTCTCTTCCACGGTCCCAGAGAAATTCACCTCCTTGATGAATTGTTATCTACTTTTCCAGATGAAAGTACCATCCCTCCTTATGGCTTCCTAATTTCATTCTCGCCATTTTTATCTCACTGACCACATTCTGGTTTATATCACAGTTAATGATCTGAATAACACCTATTCCCACTACTTTAGTTCAGTTTCCTTAGGGCTACAAAGACCACACCAGCTGCACTGAGTATCTTAACCATGCCAGAAACTGGTATTTTTCACAGACCAGCTTATTTAGTTCTTTCTGAAGTAAATATTATAACTAAAAGCATTTCAGAGATGAGGAATCTGAATCTCAAAGAAGTCATAATTCTTTATATTCCTCTGTACCATGAGTATTTCAATGGAGCACATATCAAATGAATGATTGCCAAACTGATGTTCAGTTCAGTTCAGTTCAGTTCAGTTCAGTCGCTCAGTCGTGTCCGAGTCTTTGCGACCCCATGAATCGCAGCACACCAGGCCTCTCTGTCCATCACCAACTCCCATAGTTCACTCAGACTCGTGTCCATTGAGTCAGTGATGCCATCCAGCCATCTCATCCTCGGTTGTCCCCTTCTCCTCCTGTCCCCAATCCCTCCAGCATCAGACTCTTTTCCAATGGGTCAACTCTTCGCATGAGGTGGCCAAAGTACTGGAGTTTCAGCTTTAGCATCAGTCTTTCCAAAGAAATCCCAGGGTTGATCTCCTTCAGAATGGACTGGTTGGATCTCCTTGCAGACCAAGGGACTCTCAAGAGTCTTCTCCAACATCACAGTTCAAAAGCATCAATTCTTCGGCGCTCAGCCTTCTTCACAGTCCAACTCTCACATCCATACATGACCACAGGAAAAACCATAGCCTTGACTAGACGGACCTTAGTTAGCAAAGTAATGTCTCTGCTTTTGAATATGCTATCTAGGTTGATCATAGCTTTTCTTCCAAGGAGTAAGCTGATGTTAGGGACAATTTATGTGGGAATTTCACCTTCCTAGGGATAATGGTCCTACAATGAGATTTATATTTTGGATTAGATGACAACTGGACAAAATCTTAACTGCTATTCCAGATAAAAGTTCCTTTTTTTTCAGTTTTCCCCTTCAGAAAGAGGATATATTCTATATGACTTCAGGCAAATAATAAAAGGACAGATATGTTATTTGGAAAAAAAAACACTGTTGCAAGAAACAAAATTACGCAAATAATGCCTCTTCTGTATACACCAAGACCCATTTTTAAACTAGTAAACTTCTTCAAGTTGACATGCTGACATGTTCAACCAATTTCTCTCACTGCTGCTGCTGCTGCTGCTAAGTTGCTTCAGTTGTGCCCAACTCTGTGTGACCCCAGAGACGGAAGCTCACTAGGCTCCCCCATCCCTGGGATTCTCCAAGCAAGAACACTGGAGTGGGCTGCCATTTTCTTCTCCAATGCATGAAAATGAAAAAGTGAAGTCGCTCAGTCATGTCCTGCCCTCAGTGACCCCATGGACTGCAGCCTACCAGGCTCCTCTGACCATGGGATTTTCCAGGCAAGAGTACTGGAGTGGGGTGCCATTTCTCTCACTAGAGTGCATTAATTACAACTCATGCTTTTCAGTGGAAGACCAAAGAGATAAAAATAGTATTCCATAACAATTAAGTTATTTTTTCTATCAAGGAAATTTTCTTAAAGCTAAGCTAGAGAAATATACTATGAGATAGAGCACATAATAAGGAGTGTAAGAATTCTTAACAGGGAAGCTGCACTAGAAATAATTTTCTTTTCAAGAGAGGCACAAATAAATCTTCAGCTTGGGATCACGTTTTATACAGATATTTGCATAATCTTTGGAAATGTAAAGGATTTTCTAATCTAATTTCCTGTGTAGCTGAGAAAACTTGGGCCTAGAGAAGTAAAAATAAGTTTTTAAAATCAAGAGCAGTTATGTTAGGACTTAGATGAGAGCCCAGTGACAGGCCTTCGTGTCTAGCTGCTCCATCTCTGTGGACTAGGCTGGAGATTTGGGTACCAGTTAATGGTACAGTCTTGAGGCTGAGTTGCTTTTATTTTTCGAAACCTCAATCTTTGTTCTTAAGGCCCGCAACTGATTGCATAAAGCCCACCCACATTATAGAAGGTGATTTGTTTTATTCAATCTTTTGGATTAAATGTCAATTACATCTAAGAAAATGCCTTCCCAGGTGAGCATATCACAGGACTACAAAAGGAAATTTACAGTTCTATGGAGTATGTTATCATGTGCCACTTTACTGGAACTGAATATCTATGCTGCCTCTTCCACTCTCACAACTATGGGAGAGAAAACAAGCTTGACAAAATTTTTTCCCCCATTTAATCTTGTCTAGTGTCTTAGTCCATTTTGGCTGCTTTTACAAAATACCAAAGGCTGGGGGGAGTTATAAATAATGTTGTTTATCACAGTTCTGGAGGCTTGAAGTCCAAGATCAGGGTGCCACCATGGTTAAGTGAGAGCCTCTTCCAGGACACAGACATTTCTTCCACCCCTGGACAGAAAGAATGAGCGAGTATTTCAGGCCTCTTTCATAAGAATGCTAATCTCATTCATGCGGGCTCTGCCCACATGTGGGCTCTGCCCTCATAACCTAATCAATTTCCAATGATTCCATCTCCTAAAACCATCATCTTGGGCATTAGGTTTTCAACATATGAATTCTCAGAGAACACAAGAACTTAACCCATAGCACCCAATGAGGAAACTAATTCATCTAAGGTAACCCAAAGCCTCATCCATACTGAATGCTATCTAATTACAACCTAAATAATAATTGTGAGTCTAGTCATGACTTTTCTTGTCTCCCGCCCAAGAATTGTGGATCTTCTGTTTTGAATGATGGTAGGAAGCAACAGAGTTGCCCCATATGTAGTAGCATTAAAAGCATTCATTTCTATATCCATGGGGAAGTATGCTGAGAAAAACCTGTCTACAGTGACTGTCATAAAAATAATGACAAGTGAATAACTTCATTGTTTTAGTTATCTATCTGCTTCACGATCAATTCACACATCTGCTTTGTTCTGTCTCTTCATTGTCAGATTTCCACAAAGTGCATATTTGCTTCAAAAACAAGGTTGTCTATTACAGGGAACACTCATGTGACTAAGTAAAATCATTTGATCCACCAAACAAATTAAGAATATTAAAAATGCCACTGCAGTAGAAACACAGTGGAAGTTTGTTCCAGGCAATTGGATGTATGCTGAGAAAAACCTGTCTACAGTGACTGTCATAAAAATAATGACAAGTGAATAACTTCATTGTTTTAGTTATCTATCTGCTTCACGATCAATTCACACATCTGCTTTGTTCTGTCTCTTCATTGTCAGATTTCCACAAAGTGCATATTTGCTTCAAAAACAAGGTTGTCTATTACAGGGAACACTCATGTGACTAAGTAAAATCATTTGATCCACCAAACAAATTAAGAATATTAAAAATGCCACTGCAGTAGAAACACAGTGGAAGTTTGTTCCAGGCAATTGGAATTCACAACTTAGAATTTTCACCTTTCCACTCCTGCCATATATATATATATATATATATGTATTTCACATTTTTGAGAACTGATTTGTGAAACATACTGAAAGTCTTTGTAAAGAGTATCCCATCCAATATCTTATTTGAAAATAAAATAACTCTTCACTGCTTAGTGAAACTGCCACTTCCAGTGGGTTTTTCCCTCTGAGGAATATTCCTCCTAGATCTAAAACTGCAAAAGACATGAATTAATGAAAGAAATTACAGAATCTCACTGAGTACCTCAAAGGTTTAAAATTCCATTGCTGATACTCAAAACCAAGTTCATCTTTCAAGTGAACTACAACAGAAAATGTTCTTCTACATTCGTGAGTCATTTGAAACACTGCAGCCTTTCTCAAATGTCTGGTTCTGCAGTCTTTACCTAAGAAATTCTTTCTTAAGAGTTGGCGAGAGATTGAAGAAAGCTCTAAGCTCACTCATGGTTACAAATGCAATCATAACTGGTCAGTTTTATGGGCAAAGTGCAGTAGCACTGGGATGAATTTTTTCACTATCAAAAATCAAACAATGCAAAGACTGTCACTGCTACTGTTACACAATAAACACCACAAATTCTACACCGAGGATGACGAAATTAATTTGGAAATCATACAGTGTCCATAGGAAAGTTACAAAATGTATGCAGGTAACAGGAAAAAACAATTCCACTAATATTCCAGTTGTATTCGAAAGAAGATCGCCACAGCTACTGTCTTTCAAACTTTCACTGATGAGAAAGCTAGGTTCATGGGATTTCAAAAAGCCGCTCTGTCCCCAACCTCCCTCCAGAGTAGAACTGGCACCAAAGAGAAGCAGGAAAGCAACAGGCAGTACATATCAAAAATCAGTGACTGCTGAAAATTTAGAGCGAACAAATATCCACTCTCCCACCATGAACCAGCCATAGATGTTTGTTTCTGTGTCTTCAGGAAATTCTCATCTTATTAGAGATGCCTGAAAAAATAAATTCTGGAGGAGAAATGAAGGGATGTTTGTACATCCCTCACATTCTTTGGTTTCAAGAAATCTGTAATCTGTAAATTGCTAACAACTTGATCTTCCCTCATAGCTCAGTTGGTAGAGAATCTGCCTGCAATGCAGGAGGCCCCAGTTTGATTCCTGGGTCAGGAAGATCCGCTGGAGAAGGGAGAGGCTACCCACTCCAGTATTCCGGCCTGGAGAATTCCATGGACTATATAGTCCATGGGGTCACAAAGAGTCGGACACGACTGAGTGACTTTTACTTTCAAAGAGGCATTTATAAACATGAGCAGAAATAAGCTAAACAAAACCAGAGCAAGGTTTGCACTGCTATTACTCACCATTGTTTGGACTTGGAATTAATAAATTTCACAGATTAACCACTCAAATCAGGAAGCAGACTCACCTGCCGCATGCCAAAGGCTTGTCAGCAAATGAATTTCTCCCCTCACCAACAAGAACAAAAACTGTTATATGGCAGCAATTTACCTCTCCACTTGGTATTCCACATGCAAAAGGAAATACCCAAGTAATATTGAGATTTATAAGCAATCTTTCAGGAAAAACTGTACTTAAGAAAGATTGTGCTGTGCTGTGTTGAGCTGCTCAGTCATGTCTGATTCTGTGACCCCATGAACTGTAGCCCACCAGGCTCCTCTGTCCATCAGGATTCTCCAGAATACTGGAATGGGGTGCCATGCCCTCCTCCAGGAAATCTTCCCAACCCAGGGATAGAACTCAGGTCTCCTTTATTGCAGGTGGATTCTTTCATATCTGAGCCACCAAGGAAGCCCTGAGAAGATGATTAAAAAAAAAAAAAAACTTACTTAAAATTTTAACATAAAATTCAAGATGAAAATTAAAAGTAGTTAATGATAGATTTCACAAGAAGGTTTTAGATTATATAGCTTTCTAAAACATATAGAAATATCACTAAGCAGGCATCTATAATTTTCAAAATACTATTTTAAAGTATACATTCTATTATCACAAAGATCTTAGAGCTTTTCATTATATAAAATTGGATTCAAAATACTGTTCCAAGGGCAGAAAACAGGAAACAGTATAAACGAACCTTTCCAGTCACACCAGCCCTTCCACGAGGTAGCAGTCAAATGGAGGAAAGCTGGACTTTCTTGATAAACACACATGGGTTCTAATCCAGGTGAGACCAGAGGTATAACTTGTATGACTCTGGGCAGGGATTCAACCTCTCCAGTTTCTGTTTTCTTAAAAAAACCTTTATGTATTTGACAACTGTTTACTGAATGCTTCCCCAGCACTAGATTCTACATTACAGAAAGAAAATACTTTGATAAATGGGACAGGTGAGGTCACTGATTTCATTAAGATTATATTCTAGTGGAAAAGACAGGTATTTGAACAAGTAATCGCAAACATGAAGAGACGGGAAAACAGGGAGGATTCACACTGTGGGAGCAGAGAGCAAGGGAACTCAGCTCCTAGTCTAAAGGGTTATGAGTCACTGTCCATAGAACGGACACAGAAGCTAAAAATCTAAAAGACACATGGGAGGAAGCTGAACAAAACGATAGGAAAAAACATTCTCGGCAGAGCAAATCAAGGCAAGGAAGATAGTGCAGGACCATAGTATGTTCAGGGAACTGGTCAAGTCTGGTGTAGCTGGACTGGAGAGGGGAGAAAATGGGGCAGGAGTGGAGCTGAAGCCCAGGCAAGGGCCAGATCTAGGAGAGACCCAGGAACAGCAGGAAGAAAAGTAGGGCTCTCTTCTAGGGAAAAGGATAGCCATCCAAGGGTTTAGGGAGCAGAGGCACAATTATACTTCTATGTTTAAAACAAAGTCCCACTGAAGAACAGAGCCAGTATTAGAGGGAGCTGAAGGGGACTCCAGGGATATGAATTTGGGGACTGGGGCTCACCCAGGAGATTGATGGAGCAGTTTGTAGGAGAAGGTCTGGAAAGAAAAGGAAGAAATCTTTAAAAGATTTAAGAAAAAGAATGCTTAGAACTTACAACAAAGTCTAATATATAGGAGGGATAAGGAAAGCAAGAGAGAAGTTTTCTAGCTGTAAAATAACTAGAGAGTCATCCCTGCCGTGTATGATCATGTGAATAAAAATATAAATGTGACAATGTAGACTATATTTAGCATCTCTTAGACTGCCTAATGCATAGCACAAACTCAAAAAAATGAAAACGGCTACCTTCAGTGTGAAACAACAATTCACACTTCTTACAAGTGAGTGAGGTTGAATTTTTTCTGGGTCAAATCCCTTATCTTTGCATTCTACCATTGGGTGCAAAGACTGCAGTTCACCAATGCAAATGGAAAGGAATGTGGCAGGAAGCTGTGTATGTGGAAAGAGTCTACACTGTGATCTCCAGATTATAAACGCTCCACCTTTACATGCTGGCAGCCAACAAAAAAATGTTATTTGAGAATGTACATCAATCAGTTTGGTGATATCTTTCTCTTAAATTTATGAAGACGTTCAAGACCATGATCTTGATCACTATTTGTGTTCTTTTCCAGGGGTCTGTTTTTACTTCTATGGGTTATACCTTTCTGATTAAACCTTTTGGGATGGAATAAAATCTTGAGACTCTGCAGTTTGCTCCTCCAGTGGCCAAGACAAAGTTCTTGGTGGGGGGGCTAAAGAACTGCGATTGACCAACACACAAGGTATAAGAGGAGAGTGAAAAAGTTGGCTTAAAGCTCAACATTCAGAAAACTAAGATCATGGCACCTGGTCCCATCACTTCATGGCAAATAGATGGGGAAACAGTGGAAACAGTGAAAGACTTTATTTTTCTGGGCTCCAAAATAACTGCAGATGGTGATTGCAGCCATGAAATTAAAAGATGCTTACTCCTTGGAAGGAAAATCATGACCAACCTAGGCAGCATACTAAAAAGCAGAGATATTACTTTGCCAACAAAGGCCCATCTAGTCAAGGCTATGGTTTTTCTAGTGGTCATGTATGGATGTGAGAGTTAGACTATTAAGAAGGCTGAGCACCAAAGAATTGATGCTTTTGAACTGTGGTATTGGAGAAGACTCTGGAGAGTCCCTTGAACTGCAAGGAGATCCAACCAGTCCATCCTAAAGATCAGTCCTGGGTGTTCATTGGGAAGACTGATGTTGAAGCTGAAACTCCTATACTTTGGCCACCTGATGTGAAGAACTGACTCATCTGAAAAGACCCTGATGCTAGGAAAGATTGAAGGCAGGAGGAGAAGGGGACAACAGAGGATGAGATGGTTGGATGGCATCATCAACTCAAAGGACATGAGTCTGAGTAAACTCCGGGAGTTGGTGATGGACAGGGAGGCCTGGGGTGCTGTGGTTCATGGGGTCGCAGAGTCGGGCATGACTGAGCGACTGAACTGAACTAAATATAAGGCACTCTTCTAAGTATTCCTGACAAGGGAAGTAAATGAAGTTAAATTCTTGGTTTGTGGCTATTTCATCAGAGTGGAGATAACTTTCAGAATCCCATCAAAAAGTGAGCCTTTTCATCAAAATCATTAAAATGAGTCAAAACAATAAGTCAATTTCACAGGAGCAATGAGCCAGCACAGAAAGGCCTGTCTCTACGAAAGTAACTAAAACCAAACCACCACTTACACACAGTGCCTATCAAGGGCCACTGGCAAGGTTTGTACAATTGGGCCAGAGAAATGATTTGATGTAAAAAGTCTGCAGTCCTTTCGATTTTTAATTATGTATAGCTATTAAAGAAATTACCACCAGAAAATAGCACAGGTTGTTTCAGGGAAATAAGGATAGACCAGGTACACAGGGCAGAGTTCAAAACTAAAATAATTACCTTTTCCTCAAAGTGTTAAATGAGGGACTTCCCTGATGGTCCAGTGGTTAAGACTTCACACTTTCAATGCAAGGTTTGCAGGTTCAGTTCCTAGTCAGGGAACTAAGATGCAGTGCAGCAAAAAAAAAAAAATTAACTAATTTTAAAAATGGTACTTCCCTAGCAGTCCAGTGGCTAGGAAGCCATGCTCCCATCACAGTGGACACAGGTTCAATCCCTGATCAGGGAACTAAGATCCCACATGCCAAGGAGTCAAAAAAAATTAAAAACTAAGTATCAAATGACCATGAATAGGGACTTGTTTAGAATCTTTCAGACACTTGCCATATCTCTTCAAAGTTCACTTGGCAAAAAGGAAATAATTTTCCATCTGAATCATGCCAAGACCAATTGAAAAATGCCATTATGTGTGCACAGTTACGCAAGTCGGCACCTTACAAATCGCTATCTTTCAACCTACGTTAAATATTAGCTTCCTGGAGAAGCTGATAGCCTTTACTGGAGAATGATAATGTGTGGTGAGCTTTCCACTAGCAAATAAGAGTGTTTAAGCAGAACGTCCCGTATGTTCACATCTAACTCACACGGGCGGCCTGGGATGAGCCAGCCTCCCTGAAGGAACCTACTCTCCAAGTCCTAACACCAGGCATTCTTTAGAAGTCACTTCGGTAATCAGAACTGTTGACCTTTAGGGCTAGAAACCCTGACTGCTCTCCAAGGTGATACTGTGGTTTTATGGGCTATTCTCTTCCCGGTTCTGATTGACAACAGGCCTTACCTCCTAGTTAAATTTCTATCTGGGATTAACTCCATCTGCCCAAGAATTACTTGCCTCCAAATAGCTTAAAATAAGGAAATAAGATTCAAAATTTCCATAGAGGGGAAAAAACTTTTCAGAAAAGCAAATATTGGACATCCCTGGTGATCCAGTGATTAAGACTTCGCCTTTCAACACAGAGGGTAGAGGTTACTGGCTGGGAAGCTAAGATCCCTCATGCTTTGAGACCAAAAGATAAAATAAAAACAGAAGAAATACGATAATAAATTCAATAATGACTTAAAAAAACACAAATATTAGTCCCTATTCAATGTGCATGAACTTGCATTACTATCTGTAAAATGGGTATACTTTATGATGTATTGTTGTACAGTCAAATGATTCAGATGATCATTCAAAGGAATCTAATTAGGTTCTTTTTTAAAAAAGCAGCCTGAAAACTATAAATTCTTATAGAAATATGATCTAGTGTGGTAATAACCTGCAACTGTAAATTCTCCATTTGTGCTATTAATCAGAATGGCTTACAAGACTTAACATTCTGTTTTATGTTCTGTGGCTAGAAAATGGAAGAACAAATCATAATTCTGAGCTATGTCATCTAAAATTTTACATATCCAAACTGCCATGTGCCTTTGATCCCATTTCGGCAGCAGTGTGAAGAAAATGCTAGCATCAGTAATGTATTACTCCTTACAGCATTAGCAGTAGCCAAGTAACAGTATCATACGTGGAGCGGGGAATGCGCCAGGAGGGAAGATCAGATCTCAGTGCTGGTTCTGTAACTTACTCATCATAACACAAAACATTTATGCAAAGGGTTCCGCTTCTCAATTTCCTCATGTATAAAACAGAGCTCCGATCACATGCCTTGTCCACCTCACAGGGTGGATGTGATAACTGAATGAAAACATCTTTAATATCATATCTACAAGCTACTTTCCAAAAACATATGGCATTTTATTTCACTTTTCTGAAAGATGAAAACTTAGCATTGCCTCAGTAATTATATATGATTGCTAACATTTTAAAACCAAAACCCTTAAACATGACTGTCGTTGGACTAAGTAACAGGTTAAAAAGATCAGAGGGTGGGGGTACTCTAAAACCACCAGTGCTTTTTCTGGTTCAAAGTGATGACTCAATTCTGAGTGCTTTTAGAATGTGCTGACAACTGGCAACATTATGAACAGATTTTGCAAAGATCAAAGTATCTAACTTTAAAAAATGCATCTCAAATATTAAAAAAAAAAAAAAATTAGCAACGGGACTCAATGCAAACTTCCAAGAAAACCAAGAGCTGACAAAGGTGGAGTTGAAGGATAAGTCGTCTCAGCTGGTACCGGCACCAATGGGTTTGTTTTAAGGAAGAGGGAAAGTTATCTCAGGCTCCTGTTCCTGGAATTTAATTCTCTACAGAGAGCCCCAGAGCATGCAAACAACACCCCCAAAGATGAGTGGAGAAAATGAATGAAACTTCCTAGTCATGAATTAGAAGAGGTTTAAAATAAGAAGCAAAGGAAGATTGTTAGCATTTCTTTATACCTTCCACATATTAGGCCCTGTGGTGAATACTATCCCCACCGTCCTGAGGAGGCAGCCGGGTGAAAAGGCGATTGAATGACTTACCCACGGCCTCGCAGCTCAGGCACAAACCCTACTTGGTCAAGTCTGCACGCTCTCTATTACATCCCTGTACCAAATGTTCTGGGTATCAGTAACATTTTTTCCAGTTCTATAACAAAGTATGCCCCCAAGGTTTCATAAAGGACATCAGGGTGAACAAAATGTAGCTCAAGGTTGAAATGCCTCTATTTATTTTCCCAATTTTAATAAAAATATGAGGAAGCAGAAAAAAACAGTACCCTGGCCTGGAGGCTTCTACAAGTAGAAAATAGTTTTCACCTGATTATACACCTATAAAGTTATAAACTTTAAATAGTCAGTGTAACAAGATATAACCAACATTTTCTAACACAGTAGTCACATCTTCAATATACAGTCACTTAAAGTGTTTCATAAAAAGAGAAACGCAGGATTTTTCCTATCTCCATTCCCTTTTCCCTAACTAGACCCACTTTTCTCATGCTACAATCAAAATGAATTACTGAATCCTTCTGCATAGTTGTCATATTTAGTATCTCTGTAAAGTAACATCAGAACATTAAGCATTAAAAAATTAAATAGCTGAGAGTATTAAATTCAATAAGCAGCAATTCCAGTGAATGATCAAAAAGTTCTACAGAAATGCAAAACTACTCTGCAACAAATCTTATTAAATGTAGTAAGAGGAACAATCCCAGACTGAAAATTCATCTAAATCCCTCTTCAAAACGTAAATATGTATTTCCCCAGATAAGAAACAGTCCAAGTCTCTATTCATGAGAAACTGTCAACCTGGGGCTATCTGCCCAAATGGAGAATGGAATAAAAAGGATCACAGGAAGCATTAACTCTGTGCAAGTATTTGCACGTGGGTGTGCCAGATGTTCTGAGAACAGCACCTCATAATAAGACAGAATTATAACTCCGAAGGAGCAGAAGCCACACACCTTCCGCTCTATTTTGCCCATCAACCCTGATTATTCATTGGAAGGACTGATGCTGAAGCTCCAATACTTTGGTCACCTGATGCGAAGAGCCTACTCATTCGAAAAGACACTGATGCTGGGAAAGACTGAAGGCGAAAGGAGAAGGGGGCAGCAGAGGATGAGATGGTCAGATAGCATCACTGGCCATGAATCTGAGCAAACTCTAGGAGACAGTGGAGGACAGGGGAGACAGGATAGGGAAGGGGACCTGGCGTGCTGCAGTCCATGAGGTTGCAAAGAGTCACAGACATAGTGACTGAATAACAACAACCTAACGGTACACTCTTCCAGAGGGACACGAAGCCACAGGTTGAGCTGGGCTGAGAGTATCACAGTGAGGGGGACACAATGAGTATCACAATGGAGGGGATGGAGCGCCAGGAGAAGACAAGGAGGAAAGTCAAGAAAGCAGTGAGGAAATTATATCTTGGGCTTAAAAGATCCTCTAGTAGCTATGACTAACTGAAGAAAGAATTTCAAACTCCCATGCCATCAGAGTTCAGAGCTCCGGTTGATTTACTCCAGGCTACATCTGATACAGTAACTGTTAAAAATACAATTTTACCCAGCATCATAAAGTTTAGCCCCTATCCTCAAGAAGCTCACAAGATGTAATAAAAAGATACAGGAAAAGGTCACTAAAAAGATTATCCAGAGGAAATGAGTGAAACCACAGACTGTAGTGCTAAGCATCTTTTGGTGAAAAGGCAAAGAATAAGAGTGAGCAAGGATCAGGAGTCGTTAGCTAACTAAAAATGTCAAAGAAGCTTTATGTCTACCAAAATTTGGTCAAGGTAGTAAGCAGAATTTCAAAGACCCGAGAGAACATGTCTGGGAACCTGAACACTAACATTTCCAAAACAGCCCTTTTCAAAATGGCAGAAGCTTTCTTGAACTGACTCCCTATGAGAACTGCAGCCAATTTTGTTTTTTCCATATCTACCCTGTACAATATCTGGCCCATAGAAAGTTCTCAATAGATGGTTTGAGGCAGAAGAAAATCAAACTTAAGATTCCAACAGCAAGGATTGTTACTCATGTCTCTTTTCCACCACTTAACATCGAAATATAATCCTAACTATACACCATGTATAGATGCCCTGATTTTATATAGGGTCTATCTAGAGGATCCAATAAAACAGGTGCATTTTTCTCGGTAAATAGAAAAAGGTACCCTTTGTAACCCATTTCTCCCTTGTTTGGATTATTTATTGGGGGTGGCGCTGGGTCTCTGCTGTGCTGCGGGGCTTCTGACTGCGGTGACCCCTCTCGCTGCGGAGCCGTCTCCAGAGCTTGAGCTCAGTAGTTGCCACACTCGGCTTAGTTGCTCCACAGCACGTGGCATCCTCCTGGACCAGGGATTGAACCTCTGTCTCCTGCACTGGCAGGTGGATTCCCATCCACTATACCACCAGGGAAGTCCCTCTCTCTTTTTTTTTTTTTTGTTTAATTTTAACCATGCCTAGCCCCATGTGAGATCTCAGTTCTCTGACAAGGGATCAAACTCAACCCCTGCATTGGGAGTTCTGAGTCCTAAACTGCCAGGGAAGTCCCTCTCCCATCTTTCTTGATTTCTTACCACCAAGGAAGATGTCCGAAGTTCTCATCTGAATTATGGACATTTTAGTTAGGTTAGGAGAAATGTACAAATATGGTTCAAATCAACAGTCTACCTAGGAATGAAATCACTACAGGGTAGCAGTTTACTGTACAAGAAAAAACAGACCTTTTATAGCACAAGGAGATTTAACTGGTAGTTATTTTGGTAAATAACTCAATCAACTTGACAGAGGTTGGGAAAGGGAAGGTAAGTCCATGCGTGAACATGGCCTCATAGACTGCCTGTATCTGTATCGGCTTCTATTTTTGTTCCATGAAGTTAGCCAAGGGAACTATGCTTTCAAAAGATGCAGTTTCAACTTGATATCATTAATTGTTGCCAACTATCAAGAAAACCTATGAGATAAACATAAAAGAGAAATTTCTCATTTGTCACTGAACAATAAGAAACACATCATATGACCTGCTTATCAGAAATAAGATGAAGAAATACTGGTTTTTCCTTCAGAACTGTGATGTATGTAAATAATGTCTGAGTTAAATATTAGCAAGTCACCAGTGCAGAAAAAGCATGGAAGACAAGCTAACAACCAACAGCCAACCATGAACATTGCCACAAACATGAGTTAAGCTACAGGTTAATTTACACAAGAGTATATATTTTTTTCACCTCTCCTCCTTCCTCTTTTGATAAATGACTCTCTCCTAGAGGGGTTCCTTTCTCAATGCCAAATGAGAACACAAAATGCCCCCAAATGCAATGTTGACTCACTGCAGAAGATTTGGGTAATTAGGAATGATTGGCCCTCAAACTCAACACTCATGTTTTCATGGCATTTATTTTAAATACAAGTTGACGAGGCACAATTTAAAGGAATGAAAAGGTAATGTAAGGCTTTTAAAATCCTCTCCCCGGGACTTTCCCTGGTACTCCAGGGGTTACGAGTCCGCTTCCAACGCAGGGGACACGGGTTCGATCCCTGGCCCGGGAGGATTCCCCATGGAGCCCTTGTGCTACAGCTACTAAAGCCTGTACACCTGGCGCCTGTACTCTGCAACTAGAGAAGCCTCCAGCTCACCGCAACAAAGACCCAAGCAGCCAAAAATAAATAACAGTTAAAAACAAAAAAATGGGACTCCTTAACTCAGGACTGCACCTTTCCCGCTGTTTCATTCCCAGCCAGTTCTGTCTCTTTCTTGCACTGTGTGCATACAGTCAGGGGCAGAGGTTGGGGGGTGGCCGGCCAGGCCTGCCCTTCCACTCAGCGGTTCTTACTGAAACACAAAACCTGTACAGTTTCAGACGAAATGACACCGTCTGGAAGCTTTGGGTCGGCTGCAAAGTTCACTCAGGTTTTTCTCTAAGGTAGTATGGAAAAAGCCCAAGCGAACATTTTGGCCAACCCAATAATTTTTCACGACTGTTTGCCTTTTCCCGCTTGAGAAACTCAGGACTCACTCTTCATCTTCCTTCACTGCTCACAAAGAATTGAATCAATCCTGAAGACGTCAACGTCTCCTTAAAAGAAACTTTAACTGCCTTTAAAACTACCTGTACATAGTTTAATAACTTCAAAGTGAAATAAACTTTTTAAGGTTAGACTAAAGGTAGGATGTGTGACTTTTCTTTTACTCATGTAATAAATGTGTACAAAAGAACATTTATTAATTTAGATCTGGGCCTATTGGCTATCTTTAAGTAAATACACTTTTGCCTCTCTTCGATGTGAGGCTTAAACTGAAGGCTAAGGAAAACCTACTAGTTTTAATGAACAAAGTTTCTTTGGAATCAAAGATTTATATGCAAATAAGTACTTCTACAATGCTTGAATGCTATTTACTTAAGCAAAATACCACTAGGTTTAACCTTGTTTACACTGTAAGGTTGGGGAGCAAACCCATTTTTTTCCCTTGGTGTATAAAAGTTAGATATCAGGACAGTCACAAGTTGCAAAATTACTTATGGTATACAAAAATGAAGCTTCATTGTACATAGTCAAGAGTAGCCCCCAAATCTGTCATCCCCAAAATGGAAAAGTCTTTTTCATCTTGAGCCAAATGAACAAGAAAGTGATGCATTAAGATCATGAATACCCACATAAAAGAGTAGTAACTGCTGATTTCAAAGAATATTGAAGTCATTTTAAAAAGGAAACTACCATGAGGGCAATCTTTCATAAAATTGCTTAGAAATAAATTTTTAGAGGTTGCCAGTCAAACTGAGTTCCTGGTTATACTGGATATCCAACTTGGTAAGCCAGCGCTGGAGAAGCCCAATCAAAGCAGGCTTTTCTGAACCACATTTCAGGTTGGCTAATGTCACACCAAACCATTCGATCCTCTTCCCACAAGGCAAGATCACTCATCCTTGGTCCCGCTTTATCTCCTGTGGAGGCCACAAGCCACTGCTGCCCAGGTACCTGCCAGCTAGGGGTCAGTGGTTGCTTCCTTCCAGACTCATGTACCTCCAGGTCTGGGCCCATTTCCAAGTGCCTCCAAACACACACACCGCATACCAATCTCACCTTCACACTCATATATGGCCCTATGGTTTACTGTTAGGCTGGACAAGATAGGAAGTGAAAGGCAGAAACTCAAGCTTTTACGGACAGCAGTCTGAGATCTTTTAACACCCTCAGGGTATATTAAAGCTTCTATAGTAGGGAAAGATAACTCAAGTTTCAGAAATCAGAAGGGTTTTTTTCTCCCCATCTTCAAATAAATAGTTTAATCTATGAGTGGTGTTAAAAATTAACTTGGAAAATTTTTCAAATTACATATACATCTTATCAGACATCAAGAAATGACTCAAATCAATAACTTGGTATGAAAAAACAAAATGGATATGAAAAGAAGAATTCTGGCAAAATACTACTACTAAGGCGATGGCACCCCACTCCAGTACTCTTGCCTGGAAAATCCCATGGACAGAGGAGAATGTGGGCTGCAGTCCATGGGGTCGCTGAGTCAGATACGACTGAGCGACTTCACTTTCACTTTTCACTTTCATGCACTGGAGAAGGAAATGGCAACCCACTCCAGTGTTCTTGCCTGGAGAATCCCAGGGATGGTGGAGCCTGGTGGGCTGCCATCTATGGCGTCGCACAGAGTAGGACACGACTGAAGCGACTTAGCAGTAGCAGTAGCAGCATCAATGGATTACTGAGAGAAATGGTTGTGACCCTAGTTTATATAATCAGAGAACAGATCTGAAAGGCTCATTCCTTACAACTGAAAACTCTCTGATTTCAAAAGATGCTGTTCTGAATGTTACATACCATGTACAACTCTCCCTCATCAACAGTCCACTCTGTTCTGCAACAGTCTCTACTCCAAGACATGGAGATTCTAATACATTTGAAAATTCTGGAGAATTCTCTTAAGAGTCATCTTGTGCCAGTGTCAGACATAATGCTTAGCCTATGATTCAGAAGCATTAAGTGCTTTTGTTTTTGAGTAAGTCAACTGGTTTGCCTATATTAAAGTACAGAAAGAACTACAAATCAAAACCACTATACACATGTGCTGTTTGTCTTTATAAGACAAAGACAAAATGGGGGGAGAGATATTTGCACTACAAAAGGCAAACGTTTACTATAGGTCTATAAAAGGCTCTTATGAATTCACAGAAAAATACTAGTATCTCCAGGAGAAAAATTTGGCACTACATTCAATTAAAAGGGAATAAAAATGGAAAACAACTAGATTTTTATATTCAACATCATCTGGAATCAAAGAAATGAAATTTAAATACTGAGATGGCACCGTTCTCCTATAAGACTGGCAAGAATTATTTTTCCTTTGCAGGATAAGTTTCCACATTAACAAGAATACAGTGACACAGATACTCTCATAGCGTGGGAACTGGTGGGAACAAACTTTGGTAAAACTTTTTTTCTTTTGGAAAGCAATGATCACTCTGTATTGATACATCTTTGGGCCATCAAGTATCTTCCAGAAGACTCTATTCTAAGGAAACACAGGAGATACATACAAAGTTTTACAAAAGTTATTTGTTGCACCAGGCTCCCCAGGTGGCACAGTGATAAAGAATCTGCCTGCCAGTGCAGGAGATCCATCCCTGGGTCAGAAAGATCCCCTGGAGGAAGAAACAACAACCCATTCCAATATTCTTGCCTGGAAAATTCCATGGACAGAGGAGACTGGCTGGCTGTCCATGGGGTGGCAAAGAGTCTGACATGACTGGATACATGCATTTGTTGTATCAGTATATATTTAATAATAGTAATGAAATAAATGAAAAGTTCAACTATAAGGAAATGGTTACATAAATTGTTGCAATGTAATATTATATAGCTAGTAATAATATATAGAACTGTAATGACATGGAAATCTTGTCACATGTTAAGCAGAGAAAAAAATCATGCAACAGTTATTAACTACAGTTACACAGTTTTGTATAAACTATAAAACTGTAATAAATAAATCTGTTACAAGACAATACTATAATTATCTTTGGATGCTGGATTTAATCCTTACCCTTTTTCTGAATCTATCATTTTTTTACTGCAAGCATGCATTACTTGGAAATCATAGCAAACCAGGCCAACAGAACAGGGCTATTAAGTGACATACTTTTTAAATGTTCAAGGCTAATAACTGCAGCTTCACTTCCAAGAAATACTGAAAGAACTCCAGCACTGTATAATCCTCTGAATTATTGATACATAATTAAAAGATGCAGCTCTTCTACAGCATTATTTGTCCACATATATAATGCTAATCTTAAAAATAAGTAGAAAAGTTGGTACATGTTAAATATTATATAAACAAAATTCCATTCCTAAGTATTTTTTAGTACATCTAGCTAACCATTTCTTTGCATAACTTATGGAATACTGTATTTGAGGGGAAAAAAATAAAACATTTTATACATTGTAAAGCACTGTTCAAACAGGGCATCATTGTATCAATTTAGATTGCCTATCATTTCCTGCCCTAATTATCCCTGAAGAAGTTTGTCTACAGAATAGCAATTTCAGCTATGTAATTCCTTTCAGGGTTAACCACACACTCTTATCTGGGCCTATCTACACTCTTTAAGAAGGTCAAAGGTTCCCAGGAAGGAGAGACTCATTTTTTAAAAATTCTCCTGCCTCTTAGATTCCCTTCCTATCTTCCCTCCAGGCCTAACAGGGCCACGCACACCTTTCAGCCAAGGGCTTGAGGTTTAATGTGGCAATAATTGAATTCCTATCACCTGGCTAAACACATAACGCTTTCATCTCCCCTGTTTTGCCTAAGACTTGATTCAAACAAAGGGGGAAAAAAAAAAAAAGACACCAGATTTCCTAGTACACCGAGTCCTTAAAACAAATAGTAGTTAACAGAATGTGTGAAACTTTATGCAGGCTAAGTGAAGAATTAATCTCTTCATTCCTACTCCAAAATAAATGAGTCCAAGCCAAAAATCAATAAATGACTTTTAATATAAAAGAACAAGTCTGAAAAAGAAGAGGGGAAAGGTTTCTTGAAGGTAGGTAAACACCTAAGTCCACCAATTACTCGAGTTAATCAGGTGACCTTAGTTGAGAGTTGGATTTTTCTAAATAGCTAGGGAAGCACATGCGAACCTCAGGAAGTAATCAGACCCAGGCGAAGGGCCTTGAGAACTGCCGCAACTCCTTGAATGCCCTATTTCCAGCCCAGATCGACCAAGCTGAGAACGGGCCCCAGCGAACCGCCCAGCGGGACGGCTGAAACCAGCGGCCCAGTAGGGTCAAGTGTCCGGTGGGTGGCTTCCGGGGGAGGACTTGTCAGTCTGCGAAACTGACTCCCCTGGGAGCTCCTTCGGTCACTTTCAAGGTGACAGCTAGGAGATCCGCATCCGTCCCTCCCTCGGTGCCGCGCTGCCCCCACGTGAGACCAGCCGTCCGCAGCCTCCGCAGCTCTCCCCCAACTCCTGCACCCGAGGTCCCAGGACGCCCCCCACCGCCCGGCCCAGATCCCCTCCACGCCCCCGCGCATCGGCACCAACTCCGAACTCACCCGCAGCGCCACCGAGCCGCCCCCGAGCTGCGCAGCCCAGACGACGAGCCCAGGCGCCCCTTGGACCCCCGGCAGAGGCGCGCCAGGCCCACTCGCGAGGCCCGCGTGCACTCAGGGTCGGGCGTGCACCTGGGCACCGCGGGGCTCGTCCTCCACCCCTGCCGCCGGCCGCCGCTGCAGCTGCCAGGCGGGAACCCCGAGTCCGGGGCGCCCCCAGCCTCCGCGCCTCCTCCCGGGCCGCCGGGGGTGGAGCCAGGGCGGGGAGTTGGGGAAATTGTAAATAGGCGAGCGCGGCCGCCCGTGCCCCTCGCCCGCCCGCCGCTCCCTCCCGGCGGCCCCAGCCTGCGCCTGGCTGCAGGAGACAAGGGCCCGGGGGCCGCCGAGGGGGCTGCGCCCCCCACCTCCCCAAGAAACCTGAAAGACGCGCGAGGCCGAACCTCACGACGCCAGCCCCGCAGGCTCCAGGCGCTCGGCTCCGCGGACGGGCTGGCTTCCGGCTCTCTCTCCCGGGCTGAGTACCCACCCACCCCGCGCCCGCAGCGCCCGCTGCGGCCGCTGCGGCCGAGATGCACCTGTTGCCACGTGCGACGTGGGACCCGCGGCTGCTGCCCGCGCGCCTGGCGGAACCGCGGGCCCGGGACCACAGCGGCCCACTGCGGGCGACCCGAGCTCGGCCGCGCCCCCAAACCTGGCCGGCTGCCGAGCGGATCTTACCTCCTACTCTCCTCCGGTCTGTCACCTGAGTTTTCCGTGCGAGCTCTCGGGCTTCCCGCTAGCCCCTGGGCAGGGCCGCGGGGGCGGGACGGGCTGCGGGTGCGAGAGGCAAGCGGGCAGAATGGTCTGAACGGAGGTGTGCGAGCAACCAGCAGTGATTTTGTCTTCAGTGTCCCGACTCCAGATCGGTATTATCCTTGTGCTTCTAAGCGGTTAACTAGCTAACACCTAGTACAGGTTAAACCCAGAAGAGTTCCTAAAGACCCGCGGGGGGGCGGGGTGGGGGAAGACGAGGCCCAACCCACTTTTCTCAAAACACAAATTAAGTCCCTTTTACTAAACTGAACAAATGTCATCCATAGCTATTAGACCCGTAAAATATTTTCCGTATCGGCCTATTTTAAATACAAAGCTTTTCCAAAGAGGCTAGTCCACCTACGAGAGATGTATTAATAACCTTATTGAATTAGTAAATGTCAGACAACTTGACTCCAAATTTCTTTGAAATGTTAAATTACCTGGCTTGAATTTCCCAAAAGCTTTTCAAGAGAAGTGAGTTTTTTGTTTGGGTTTGGTTTTTTTTCTTGAAAATTAAGCTGATATCGCAGTAATTGACAAAGTTTTCTATACTGCCAATATCAGATCAACTAATAGATATATTGCCATTTACTGTTGTAAAGCCTTTTCATTGTACAATATTCCATTAGTTTTTCAACAAGATCAAGTAATAAATAGGTCAGATTATTACCTCCATTTTTCAAGTGAGGAACTGGAAGCTCAGAAAGGTCAAGCAATTTGCTCAAGGTCACACAGCTAGTGAGGGAGGGGCTAGCACAAACTAAGCTGACCTAACTCCTAATCTTTGTATTCCATCACCTGGAGGACAGTTCTTTGAGATTATTTTTAGAGATACAGCATTAAACATCATTTCCTTATGCGAAAGCACCAAAAAAATCCCACAAATTAAAAGCAAGCACTAACACATGTTTCTGCAGGTCATGAGGCAAATATGCTAACAGCAACATGCCTCCTGCCTAAACACACTACTCCTAGTGTTAAACATATTATTTAATCTTTATAACCTTCATGTGACCCAGATGACTTGGTCCAACCTCCTACAGTTCTATTGTGTGACTTAGTTATATCTATAAATACAGAACCTGTTTTACTTCATTTTTCTGTGGTATAGATTGAAGGGAAAAAAACAAAACAAAAACTCCTAAGTATTTAGAAGCAACTTTTATGGCCACTGAGGAATCTGAAACTTAGCTTCTAATTGCATTCACATAAAAACAGAACTTACCTTCTAGGGACATCATCTGGGTCTCTGTCAAGGCAAACATGTTTCAAATGGGGCCTGCTGCCTTTTCTTTCCTTCTTGGTTCTGGGCATGTAGCCATGGTCTTGATCTCTGAACTCTAATATAGACTCCAGGAACAATACAAAGGGTGATAATACCACATGACTTTGTGGTCCTTTCTCCTAAAAAAAGATTAGCATTTTTTTTTCCTCATTAGAAAGATACAAATTAAAACTGCACTGAGAAATCACTTTTCACTTATCAGATTGACATTGACAAAGATTAGAAAGTTTGATAACCTCTGTGTGTTGGCAGAAGTGTGGAGAAACACAGTCGCAGTGCAGATTATGAATGTAAGTTAGAATGATCTCCATCAAGGGCTATTCGCAATACCTAATAAAATTATAAAGGCACATAACCTTTGAGCCTGTAAGTCTACTTGTAAAAATTCAACTTATAACACATGTGAGAAATGGCAGGTGTATATAAGCTTGTCCATTTCAGCATTTTTTATAACAGAAGATTTTTTAAGTACATTCATTAATAAAAGACTGGTACATTACTGATATAGCCATAAAATGACGTCTGGGAGCTTCCCTGGTGGTTCAGATGTTAAAAAGAATCTGCCTGCAGTGTGAGAGACCAAAGTTTAATCCCTGGGTCGTGGAGATCCCCTGGAGAAAGAAATGGCAATCCACTCCAGTATTCTTGCCTGGAGAATTTCATGGACAGAGGAGCTTGATGGTCTGCAGTCCATGGGATAGCAAGCAGTCAGACACAACTGAGTGGGTAACACACTATGAAAGCTTAAAAAAAAAAAAAAGAATAAGAGAGCTCTTTAAATTTCTGTGAAATGATCTCTAAGATCCATTATGTACACAAATTTAAAATGCAAAATGATTATGTAACAGTGTATTTTCTATTAAAAAGGGGAAATTGTATACTGTTGTTTGTTTGTAGAAGCATAATATGTCTCTGAAAAGATATACCAGAAACGTAAAATTGGTTGATTTTTGGGAAGGGAGCTGGGTGTCTGGAGGGCAGGATTTGGAGAAAATTTGAAGAAGATAAACTGCACTAGATATAATCTTGTGGTTTTTGAGTTTTGCATGATGTAAATAATAGTACCCGTTTCAAAACTTAAAAATTTTCATCACTTGAACTTTGCCATCAGGAATGGCTCAGATTCCCTCCTTACTAATTTAACTTATAGATAAAATAAATGATCAAATTTCTCATGCATTAATGGGGCAACAGCAAAATTCTCAATAGATGCTTTCAAACTCTTTGTTCTTTAGTTTATCTAAAGAAGAAGGCTTTAGTACATAAAATTCTAACATGCTGTGATTATGGTGAAGATGATGAGCTAGTAAATTCCTCCGAATTTTATTAACAGTGACATCTCCCTGGGGCAGAGCTTCCAGCTAATTTTCCCAGAGTCACATTCAATCAGAAATGAAAGAAGGAGCTCAAGCTGTTTCCCAAGAGGGATACTCTAGTATCATTGATTTGAGTGTGGAGGAAATAATTCTGTGGGAATTCCATGGAGTCATTTATTTTACTCTCAAATTTGATATCTTTTTGTTTTTTAATTTGGAAAAGATCCTGATGCTGGGAAAGATTGAAAGGAGAAAGGGGTGGCAGAGGAAGAGATGGTTAGATAGCATTATCATTCAGTGGACATGAATTTGAGCAAACTCTGGAAGATAGTGGAGGACAGAGGAGCCTAGTGTGCTATACAGTCCATAGGGTTGCAAACAGTCAGACGCGACTAGTGACTGAAAGTATACCACCACTTTGGAGGAAGAAATGGAAACCCATCCCAGTATTCTTGCCTGGAGAATTCCATTGACAGAGAAGCCTGCTGGGCTACAGTCCATGGGGTCACAAAGAGTCGGATATGACAGAGCAACTAATACGCACACCATACCACCACTTCATTGAACAAGGGGTCTGAACAACTCACAAAGACGGCACAGTAAAATTTTAAGATAAATATTTACAAATATAAAATAGAATCCAAGGAAAAGCAAACAGCTGAGAGTAAACATATCCCTGAGTAACAAATTAAGCCAGTGAGCTTCTTGGTAGACAAGTGCCCCAACCAGTTACATAACAGCCATTTTTCAAAAGGAGCTGATAGTTCCTCAGTGGAAGCACTGATTTTCCTAGCACTGAATTCCAAGAAAAAATGTTTTCACTCACATTTCCAGTCAAGACTAATGAATGGAAAACAATAATATATTATTGATAATACTGTAAGAACCTTTTATGTGGTTATTTTTGTAGTCATTTTGAACAAAACTCAAAGTATTCTGATGAAACGCCACAAAGGTATTCACCCAATCAGGTACCAGGTCAGCGCCAATCAAACCTTGTAACAACCTAGTGTGAACAAGGATTGACTGGAAACAGATGTGACTGGACTGCAGTTCCTTACTATATTCTTTAGAAAATCAAACACATTCACAGTCAGATTTTTAATGTCTCCACACATCCCTCACCTTAGAGATAGATGTTTCTTCATACAACATTCCAGAAAGTTTCTAGTCAGCCAGTCATCTGATAATTATTAGAAGTGAACTCAGTTGCTCCAATCAGGTACCAGGTCAGCGCCAATCAAACCTTGTAACAACCTAGTGTGAACAAGGATTGACTGGAAACAGATGTGACTGGACTGCAGTTCCTTACTATATTCTTTAGAAAATCAAACACATTCACAGTCAGATTTTTAATGTCTCCACACATCCCTCACCTTAGAGATAGATGTTTCTTCATACAACATTCCAGAAAGTTTCTAGTCAGCCAGTCATCTGATAATTATTAGAAGTGAACTCAGTTGCTTTAGTCATGTCTGACCCCGTGGACTGTAGCCTGCCAGGCTCCTCTGTCCCTGGACTTCTCCAGGCAAGAATACCAGAGTAGGTTGCCATTTCCTTCTCCAGGGGATCTTCCTGACCCAAGGATCGAACCTGCATCTCTTGAGTCTCCTACATCGCAGGTGGATTCTTTACCACTAGTTCCACCTGGGAAGCCTTTAGATGTGATAGAAACTCAGAATGCTGGAATTCTGTAATGCTATAGATGACTTTTTCCCTATTTTTGTTAATAGAAAGATGTACATTACAAAAGTGCCATATGACTTTTGTTACTTGTATCCCAAGATCATGAGACAGGCAGTCAAATGTGCACACTCACCAACAGTAGCAATGACTGCAGAGCAAGAAAACATCATCACAGCAGTGAATGGTCTTGATTTATTTACAAATAATTCTTAGGTTCCTAATTACCCATTCTTCTTTTCAGTGGGCTTGGAGACTCAAGTGGACTCCTCTCTGTGTTCCAAAAGGGTGACATCAGATTAGGGATGTTCTAGTGTAGAAGTCTGCAGATTAATAAGTAAAGTATCTCAAGAAAGAAAAGAGTTTCTTCTGAGTTCAGAGCCGTAGCAGTTGTAAGGAAATATAGCTTTCTCTTATCAAAATGACCTGAGACCATCTAAGAAACTTCTCCATCCTCTAATAAAGTGGAAGGCATCTTCAATAGTCCTTTAATTCCATTTATAGACTCGGTAGAAGGAATCATTCTGATAGCATGATGCCAAAATTATTTTAGCTCACGCACAAACAAGTTGTTCTGTAATTGTGCTTTTGACCACTTCATATTAGGAAAAAATTTAAAAGTATATAGCACTACCACTTTGTTATGCAACCACTTTGAAAATGTTTACTTGGACTCTTTTAAATGTCATGACTAAAGAAACTACTGTTGTGCGTAATCCACTCTTGACAGTGAATCATAACTGTGTCACACTTGGACTTGGTTAGCCTTTGCTCTGATCTGACAGTCTTTCCTTAAAAAGTGGATGTCTTTTCAATTGCAAACTATTTATTGCTTCCTGAAAAATATAATAACAAGTTTGTGATCTGAAATCCCATATCTTTGAGACTATCATAGTCTTGATTTAGACTTTTTGAATATCCTTTTAATTTATGCCTCTGGCCTTATGCTCCTGACCAAATGCAACGGCTGGGAGATGCCTTCCAACTAGCCTCCATTTCCCTCAGGCCTTGATAATTGATCAGTGATCTGCTAAAAAAGAATGCAGACCTTGGAGTTCAGTGGGTTCAGTGTTGCTTCATGGTGACCTGTCCAGGCCTCATATACTGATTGATTTTGGTTCAATACTTTGGCCACCTGATGCGAAGAACCAACTCATTGGAAAAGATTCTGATGCTGGGAAAGATTGAAGGTTGGAGAAGAAGGGGACGACGGAGGATGAGATGGTTGAATGGCATCACCGACACGATGGACATGAGTAGGCTCCGGGAGATGGTGATGGACAGGGAGGCCTGACATGCTGCAGTCCATGGGGTCGCAAAGTGCCAGACCCAACTGAGCGACTGAACTGAACTGAACTTTTACAGCTTTTGGTTTGGGATCAGAGTTCCTGATCCGTCCTTGACCTGGAGATCCTCTGGCCTTGCGTAGGATATGCAGTCCAGCAGGCCTAGTGTTCTACGTTCTAACAAATGTTTCAAAATATAATGATGTAGGAAGAGCCCTAGACTAAATCAGTGACAGCGATTAGCTCTCATGCTGTTACATAAGCGTTCCTCAAAATAGAACTGCTCTTCTAAAGATAGACTGGCGATTCAGGATAGAGCCACTGGAAATGCGACCCTCGTTATTCTCTTCATACAGTTTTTAGGACCTGCACCAAGGGCCTAAACTGCACGCTGCTCTGCAACAGCACTGTTGGGTCAGCATGCCTGGTTAGTGACCGGCAAGCAGGGCGATCTTAACTCTGGGTTTCTAGAACACTGAGAAGTCAGATTGATAATCCAAGAGAGCAATTTAACACTACCAAAGATTTATCTGTTTTGGATAAGTCTACTTTTTATCTCTTTTTGAGTATCTACAAAATTATGGTTAGCTTTTCATAATTACAACACAATTACCAATTACCATATACATACGTACATATGTGTATATGTACGTATGTATATATTTGTTATCTAATCCAGTAAAAAAAATTATTGTCTGCAAATTTTAAATAGAATAAATCCACTACAACCAGCAAAAAAATACGATTGGGACTTCTCTGGTGATCCGGTGGTTCAGACTCCGCTTCCACTGCAGAGGACATGGATTCAATCCGTGGTTAGGGAACTAAGATCCCACATGCTGCGCAGCTTGACCAAAGAACACAAGACCAAAAAAAACCCATAAACATTATGACTCCAAAAACAAACAAACAAAAAAACATTATATCTCCTAAATCAAGGACACAAATAAGACTTAGTTTTGATACCTATTAATAGATATGTTTCAATTGATTTGATTGGGTTTAGATCTTAGGGTCTCTTCTATAAAATTACCTCTTTAGATCTCATGGGGGGCTTTGTGAGGACAAAGTATGTTTGGAATTACTGATATCACTCATTTCCCTTCCCATTGGCCTGTAAACTTGAGCTGAGGAAAGGCTCACCTTCCCCAACACCATCCCCTCCAGTCTACTGAGGCCTGCCACGTTCCTCCTCACTTCGCCTTTCATTTCACACCTGAAATATTCAAGTGAGCAGACCAGTGATCTCCAAACCATTCCCCCATACACCCCATCTAAAAAAAAATATGTGCATGCCAACATTTGTTTGTTTATATATTGTATATAGCATCAAAGTATTGATATGTACACAATAAACTACACACAAAAATAGAAATGGATCAGATTTAAAAATCAATAACTAGATTAAGGTTCTCATGTTTACTTCCCACACCCCACCATATACCCTCTGGGAACAAGAAACAATCTCATTCCTCTTAACAGCCTTTATTTATTTATTAAAAATTTTTTTCATCATGCTGCACAGCTTGTGGGATCTGAGTTCCCCAACCAAGGATGGAACTCAGGCCCTTAGCAGTGAAAGGGCAGAGTCCTAACCACTTGACTGCCAAGGAATTCCCTAAGCAGTCTTTAATGTAGAAGACTTCTCCACTGGTGACAAGTTAAAAGGCAAAAGTAAGTGCCACTTTCAGTGTAAATACCCAAAGTCACCTCTTTTAACAGTTCAGCATTCTAGGTAAACTCCAACAGGTTTCCATTAAAATGAATGTACCGGGATGCAACCCTTTACATATTAATTTAACTTCTATCTATAATTAATCTTCTATCCAGAAAGATATGGGTGAATTTTTTATACTTCTCCAATGTGTTTTTTTCCCAACACACACAAATCAATTCTGAGAACACTGACAAGTTGCCTTACAAATTTAACTCACTTCTTTGATAGCATCAGATCCCATAGGATAAGAGCTCAGTCTCACAAGACCTCTCCACTTCAGATGAGACACTCAAGTCCAGCTTGTTGCCTGAGCTTCTGACCCTGTGTGTGTGTGCGTGTGTGTGTGTGTGTGTGTGTGTGTGTGTGTGTGTGTTCATGTTCAGTCAAGTTCCACTCTTTGCTGCCCTATGGACTGTAGCCCACCAGGCTTCTCTGTCCACGGAATTTCCCAGGCAAGAGTACTGGAGTGGGTTGCCATTTTCTCCTCCCTTCCGGACCCAGGGATCAAACCAGGTCTCCTGCCTCTTCTACATCGGCAGGCAGCTTCTTTACCAATGTGCCACTTGGGAAGCCGTGTTTCTGACCAACTGGCTATATATTGGAGGTTCCCGTGACTCTCTTCTTGGGTCCGATTAATTTTTTTAGAGAGGTTCACAGAACTCAGAGAAATATTTATTTATATGTATCAGTTTATTACAAAGGACATTATTAAAAGGACAGACAGATGAAGAGGTATAAGGAGTAAGAAGTAGAAGGGCCCAGAGCACCAGAGCCTCTGCCCTCGTGGAAGTGGGGGCATTGCCTTTCCAGTGCCTGGATGCATTCACCAAGCTCAAAGCTCGTCAAAGCTTATTCAAGAATTTTCATAGAGTTCAATCTGAAGCACCCTCGTACCACCCCTTTCCCCTTCCAGAGGTCGGTGGGTGGGGCTGAAAGTTCCAACCCTCTAAACACCAGGTCTTTCTCATGAGCAATCCCATCCTGAGGCTGTATAGGAACCCCACCCTAAGTCAAGTGAAGTGTTACTCGTGTTCAACTCTTTGTGATCCCATAGACTGTCCACCAGGCACCTCTGTCCGTGGAATTCCCCAGGCAAGAATACTGGAGTGGGTTGCCATTCCCTTTTCCAAGGGATCTTCCCAACCCAGGGATCAAACCCAAGTCTCCTGGATTGTAGGCAGATTCTTTACCATCTGAGACACCAGAGAAGCCCCAACTCAGGGAAGCATAAACTCAGGTGTGTTCAAAAGCGGCTTCTTATGAATGATGAAGTAAAGTGAAGTGAAATCTCTCAGTTGTATCCAACTCTTTGGGACCCCATGAATGGTAGCCTACCAGGCTCCTCCATCCATGGGATTTTCCAGGCAAGAGTGCTGGAGTGGATTGCCATTTTCTTCTCCAGAGGATCTTCCCAACCCAGGTCTCCTGCATTGCAGACAGATGCTTTACCATCTGAGCCACCAGGGAAGCCACCAATGAGGAAAGATATATCTATTTTTGGAGAAATTCCAAGGGTTTTAGGATCTTTGTGCCTTTAACTGGGGCAAAGACCTAATACATTTTTTTGTTATACCACAGTCTAATATTAAAACATAACAGACACAAAACTTCATGAAACAAATTCATAACCTAATAAACTTTATAAAATAAACATCCTTTAAAGCCACTGCTTCACTTAAGAAGTAGAGAGGGAGTAGGAACTGGATGAAGACGATCAAAAGTACAAACTCTGGGAGATAATAAGGAACAGGGAAGCTTGGCGTGCTGCAGTCCATGGAGTCTCAGAGTCAGACTGACTTAGCTACTGAACAACAACAAGCGCTGTAATAGCCAACATGATAAGTATAATTAACACTGCTGCATGTTATACATGAAAGGTAAATCCTGAGTTCTCATTACAAGGAAAAATTTTTTTCTTTTGTATTTATGTGAGATGTTCACTAACTTATTGTGACAATCATTTCATGATGTGTGTAATACAGTGCTGTGATCCTCTATTTTTATGGAGAGATTGGTGACCTTCCATCTTCCAGACACAGTGACTATCAGATGGAAAATTTTGGTCACCACAGAACCTGTTTGGTGGGCACTTCTTGACAGCACAGAGAATTTAATGTTCACACAGGTTGACAGAAGCCTTCTGTGGATGCTTAAAGAGATCCATAGAGAGAAAAAAAGAACACAGCAGAAGGCAACCAGCTTTTATGTGAAGTCGACTATGTGCTCAATATTTTGCTAGGAGTTTCCATATCTGTTGTTTCCATTTGCATTAATCTAATCATCACCACAACTTTCTGAAATAGAATTTAAGCCCAGGTCTGCATAAGCCCTATGTTCACTTCACTTGTAATTATGAGAAACTTAATCTTTCTGAAGGAATAGAAATTGATTAAAATGTGACAGAGTACAGATAGCTGCCTCAGCATTACAGAACTTTTGTGAGGTCCTTTCGTTTTAGTCAAATTTGGTTGGTATCTTAAAGTAAGGTTATGAATATCTTTTAAACGCAAAGGATGACATAGCTAAACTTAAAAAGCATAGGAAAATATCTTTCTAAGATATAAAAGGAGTAGATTTAATAACAGAGATCCTCCTATCAAATCAGGCAATTCAGAAAATATAGAAACATTGGCTTAACACTGTAAATCAACTATACTTCATCAAAAAAATGTAAAAAGAAAATATAGAAACATACATGGCCTTGAAAAGTTAAACAGCAGCACACAGCTTGATAGAGAGCATAGATTCAAGAGTTTTGTGGTTAAAATTCTGTCATTAAAATTAATTATGATTATAAAAATAATATCAAACCTTGATGTGTACCATGCACTAGTATAAGCATTTTATATTTTACATGTGTTGTACAATTACTCATAACAACCCTATTAACTAGGTATTATTTTATCCATTTTATAAATTAAAAATTGAAACCCAGTCTGGCTAGAAATACTACCCAGTGTCACACAGCTAATAATTAACAGGACATAGGATGGAAACTCAGGTCAGTTTGACCTCCAAGCACCAAACTCTTCATAATTCTTCATTAGATTTACTGTTGCATTCCAATAGCAGATGTATAGCTCAAAAATAATGTGTTACATTAAAACTAGAGGTAAGTTTTAAATGAGAAGAATCAGGAACAATTACATAATCTGTTGTTAAGGACCTCTTAGTGAGAAACACGAGATTCAGGTCACACGGTAGTCGGTTTACTTAAAGAAACATAATGAGGTAATTCTGTTACCACATCACTAAATATAAAGAGTGTAAACAAATTTACATTTGCATATTACCTGGTTGCATGCTGAAAATGTCAATGGAGTCAAATAAGAATTAGTTATTATAGACAACTAGAAAGCAGAATTCATATCAACAAATGCATTAAGTATCTGGAAGTAAATTTAATTAAAATATGCTTTTTATGATTAAATCCTAAGGGAGGGAAAATAATGTAACTAAAAAATTAGGCATGTTTTTTCAGAGAAACTAAGCACATCAATATTATTTTTATATTTAGATTTATTGCAGTACAAGTAAAATTCTTGCAAGAACTAATGAAAAACAAATGAACAACATTTTCACAGGTAATAAGGTAAGGGTAGACTCAGCCTAGCAGATTTGGAAACCTAAACTCACTGTGACAATGATGAAAATTATACGCTATTGAGTTATTGGAGTTTGAAATATGAGCCTGACCTATAATAGAGACAAAACAAATATAGGGCAAAGGATAACCACTTAATTCATTGTCTGTCAAATAGTTAGCCAACGACTTGGAAAGAATCAACTTAGATAAACACAGGAGAACCAAACACTACAATAAATTCCAGCTGTATCAAAAAGTAAAAGAATTTTTTAAAAACCAAAGAATACCTTATTTATCCCAGATGTGGAGAGAACATGTTCTCCAATCCCTGGAGAAATGAAGGTTGTTATCAGGAATAAGATAGAATAATTGAATATGCTTTTAACCCTGGTGGGCTTCCCTGGTGGCTCAGAGGTTAAAGCGTCTGCCTCTAATGCAGGAGACCCTGGTTCGATCCCTGGGTCAGGAAGATCGCCTGGGGAAGGAAATGGTAACCCACTCCAGTATTCTTGCCTGGAGAATCCTGTGGACTAGAGGTTATAGTTCACGGGGTCGCAAAGAGCCGGACATGACTGAGTGACTTCACCTAACCTCTTAACCCTGGTGGCTCAGAGGGCAAAAGATCTGCCTGCAGTACCGGAGACCTGGGTTTGATTCTTGCGTCAAGAGCCCCTGGAGAAGGAAATGGCAACCCACTCCAGTACCGTTGCCTGTAAAATCCTATGGAGGGAGAATCCTGGTTAGGCTACAGTCCCTGGGGTCGCAAAGAGTGGGACACGACTGAGCAACTTCACTTTCACTTTAAAACTTTTAATTTTCAAGCAACAAAATATAAAATTCAGTAATCTGATTATAGATTTCTCCCCAAAAATAATGAGGAAATCAGTGACTGTATAAGTCAATAACCATGACAAATTCATCACTTTCAAAGGGGTAAATCTTCCCAACTAGTTTGATTTCAAACTTTTTGTAGGTTGACTCTTCCCAGGTAAGCCTGACCTGTTAGACTTCTTTGTCACTGCTTGATGGAATTATTCTTTATCTTTCAGAGACCAAGGTGAACTGGAAACTGGGAGATCTTTGAAAAAGCACTGTAGACTGCTGGTATGTCTTCTGTTTTGTACCCTAGGTAGAAATGCTAAGCCAAAGAAAAGAAGTAGGTAAATTCAATTTTAGTTTCAAGGACCCTTTGTGGGTAATTATAAGGATGAATTATCTGCATGCATGTGGTAAAGCTCTGTGGCCCATGAAAGTAGGATTTATAACAGACCTATGACTGGTATTTCAAGACAAAAGCCATAAAACAAAGACTTAAATTTTTCATCATTAGACTAATTGTAATTCACTTGATCCTCCAGTGTAACAATATCCTTCTGTCCAAGCCATTATTCCTTCCATTCAGCATACTGGCTTGTCTATCATTAAATATTCATTTTCTGCCATGCCTTTTGGAAGGCAGACAAAGCAGTCACTTTACTGCTTTATATTGACTCCTGCCTGGGTTGTCTTTAGGAAAAGATTTCAGTAGGATCAATTGTTTTGAAATAATTTAGGTTTACTCCATGATTGGCAAATATATTTCTTTCTTCTTACTTCAAAAGTGGAATCTTAGAACTTAGATCTTTATTTTTTCCATCTAGTCTGTACTCTTATTATCAGCGAAGACCTTAAATGGTATTGAACTATAAATGAACTCTATCTGCTTAAGAGAGTATTAGAGGAAACAGTCACTTTGCATGCTTCCAGACATGATTTCAACTGTTTCCAAAGGAAGTTTTACAGTGAAGAAAAGAGCCTTTAGGAAAGCTGAAGTTACGGGCTTCAGGTATATTTCTGACTTCTATGGGGAAGAACTCAATAGTGTTATTTAACTAAGAAGGCCCTTTATCAAGACTTACTTACAAATGGCTTAAACTTGAACTTGTGATTTATAGAATCCTTTCATGAAGCATCAGTGCTTTTTTTACAAGACACTTATCACATATTTATCCAGGTTCTTATGAGACCCCTCTTTTGTTTGAGTGTGTGATGTATTATCTTCCATAAAGTGGATTTAAATAAAATAGTTTTATTTTACATTATTACATATTTGCTGTGGTAAATATTTGAGGGGCCAGTTATAATGGAAAAAATACATGGATGTATGTATTAATAGTCATTTTCTTTCCTTCCCCAGCTTTATGGAGAGATAATTGATATAAAACACTGTACAAATTCAAGGTGTGTCATTTGCTGTTTATTATAGCAATCCAGATATTTACTAAACGGATGCTATGTTCTCTGTATGCTTTATCATGTGCAGCTACTCTAAAAGATCCACTGTATAGAGTATAAAAACAGTATAAAATGTAGTTCCTGACCTAAAATATAAAGTTATAGTAATCAAGATGGGTAATATTGGCAAAAGAAGAGACACATAGATCAGCAGAACAGAATGAAGAGCAGAAATAGGCCAGCACCTATATGTTTATCTCATTTTGGGTAAAGATGCCAACTCACAAAAATAGAAGAAACAATCCTAAGATTTCTGTGGAACCAGAAAAGACCTGGAAAAATAAAAGCAATCCTAGATAAAACAAAAAACCTGGCATTATCTCAATTCCAGATTTCAAACAAAGGTAACAAAAAGTACCAAAGCGATTCAATGAGGAAAGAAAGTCTTAAATAAATTATGCTGGAAAACTGGATATTCACAGGGAAACAAAAGAACTATGACCACTACCTCTTTAATTCAAGATGAATCATGGACCTAAATGTAAAGGATAGAGCTATAGAGAGTTTAAAGGAAAAACATCAGTATATTGGCACAACAAAGGAAAAGGCAATCATAGAAGAAAAAAATAACAAATTAAGCTTTCTCAAAATTAAAAAATCTTCTTTTAAAAAATCAATTAAGAGAGTGAGTAGGAAGCCACAGACTGGAAGATGGACTTGTGCCCAGAATAGAAAAATAACTGCTGTATCTCAATAATGAGAGCCCAATCCCAAAAGAAAAGAAGTTAAAAAAAACAAAAACAAAAACTTTGAGACACATGGCAAAAGAAGCTTTATGAACATCTAATAAGTACACAATAAAGAACTCAGTATTGTTAATAATCAGGGAAACACAAGTTAAACTACACTGAGAGAATTCCCTTCAGGCCAACGGTTAGGACTCAGGACTCAGAACTTTTATTGCTGTGGGCTCAGGTTTGATCCCTGGTCAAGGAACTAATATCTCACAAGGTAGTGCCAAAAAACAAACAAGCAAAAAAAAGAAAATACAAATATGATGAGATATTACTCCATACTCAACTAGAATGGCTAAAATTAAATACGCTGAAAATACCAAATATAGGCCAAGAGGTGGAAGAAGTAAAACTCCCACACATTACTGATGAGATGCAAAATAGTACAACCACATGCCCTCTTGAGAGTCCCTTGGACAGCAAGGAGATCAAACCAGTCAATCCAATTCAAAAGGAAATCAACTCTGAATATTCACTGATGCTGAAGCTAATGAAGCTCCAATACTTTGGGCCATCTGATGTGAAGAGCAGACTCATTGGAAAAGCCCCTGATGTTGGGAAAGATTGAGGATAAGAGAAGGGGCAACAGAGGATGAGAGCGTTGGATGGCATCACTGACTTAATGCACATGAGTTTGAGCAAGCTCTGGGAGAGGGTGAAGGACAGGGAAGCCTCGCGTGCTGCAGTCCACAGGGTCAAAAAGAGTTAGACACAACTTAGCTACTCAACAACAGCAACCAACCTCATTCATTTGGCAATTTCTTATACATCTACCTTATGACTCAGAAATTTTACTCATAAATGTTTACCAAAGAGGAAAGAAAACATACATCCACCAAAATGCATGAACGAGAACATTCACAGGCATCAAAAACTGAAAATAACCCAAATGCTCATAAATAAGTGGGCCAAAATCACTATTCTTTTTTTTTCCCCAGTCTCACTTTTAAGCCATTTTAACCGTCAAAATTCCTCCACGAAATCTGGTCTTCTTATATTTCCTGTCTCAGTCTATCATCCTCATCCACTGAGTTGCTTAAGCCAGAAGCTTGGGCCTTATCCTTGACCTCACTTTCCTTCAACACCCGTATCCAAGCTATTTCTTACCAAATAGCTTCTGAATTTTCACCCTTCTTTCCATCTCCTCTGACCCCATCTCAGTTCAATAGACGTCTACAAAGAAGCTCTCTCCAAATATCTCAGATTGTGGGTGTTATGTGTGGTTAGTCACTCAGTCTTGTCCGACTTTTTGCGACCCTGTGGACTGTAGCCTGCCAGGCTCCTCTGTGCATGGGATTCTCCAGGCAAGAATACTGGAGTGGGTTGCCATTTTCTTCTCCAGGGGATCTCCCCAACCCAACGCTCCAACCCAGGTCTCCCATATTGCAGACAGTTTCTTTACGGACTGAGATAGCAGGGAAGCCCATGAAAATTGGACTTGAACTGGGGTCTCTTGCATTGCAGGCAGATTCTTTACCAGCTGAGCTTTATTGTAAATATAACTTTTCTATGCACTAGAAAACCAACATTGCACAGTATGCCCCAAGGGGAATCCAGAGTGAAGAAAAACAGATTATTGGTCCTAGATAGTGAAGACATATATTAAAGAAATAATTTCAGCAAGCCTCGACTCTTCCTATACATAGAAAAGCATTAAAATCATTAACTTGAGATGTCTAGACTTTTGTGACTAGAAGCAATCTTTTGATGTTCAATTACATGTGCTATGGAGTTTGGGGTTTTTCTGTTGTTGTTGTTTTTCAAGTGAAAGCTCCCACATATACTAGCTCTTCCCTTATTTCTTTGATTAGACCCTCAGATCTGTATGATAGGCTGCCTTCCCAGGCTACAGTCTCAGCAATGTCTTTGAATAAAAATATAATTCTGAACTTTTAGGTTCTGCTTTTTTTCAGTCAGACCTTCTTTTCTTGGTTAACGCTTATTTAACAGTTGGATCTCAGCTTAATAGTTCCCTTTCTCAGAGAAATCTTCCTTAATCCCCAGCCTAAATCAAGTACTGTGCACTTTAACATGTACCACACTGTGAGGGGGAGGGAGGGGGAGGAAAACAGGTACAAAAGTCTGTTACTACGATTTTACATTTTTTTTCTACCATTAGCACAGAAATTTCTTGCCAGAAGCTAACTTCATTTGTATTGAGGCTAGACTACGTGAAAAAGAGAGAGGATGAGAGATCAAGGAGGTAGTTCTTCAGGCTGAGAGTAAGGAAGGACTTTTGGAAAATCAGTTTCATCAGCTTACTACTGGCTGGGTGCCATACTGAGAATTAAAGATTAAGGAAATAAAAGATATTTTATTGTGCAGTAAGAATGGACTCACCCTCGGGTATTTTCTGCAGAGCCTGCAATAAAGATTCGAGTTGCTTTTATTTAATATGATCTGCTAGACTAACCAAGAGGGTGGCTGGTTTATATGGGTTACACATATTGAATATTAACTTAATGACTCCCCACCTCTCATCCCTACTTGCATACAAACTTTATAAGGTCAGTGGCCTTGTGTGTTTTGCTCATTGTTTTAGCTCTAGTGTTTGCCCAATTAGTAGCAGATGCTGAATCAATACTGGTTGAATTAATGTGTGATTTGAGGCAATTTGCTTAGTCTCTCCAGGCCTTAACTAGTATTGCAACTTCATGTTTCTCAAATTTTTCAATAGACAGAACCAGCTGCAGAAGAGAAAGAGAAAAAAAAATTACCCCTAGAAGCCTAGGGTTGCTTAAAACATCCCATTACAGTTCTGATATTTCTCTGGAGTTTCTTTCAAGTTTTGAAATCAAGCAGGACCCTGAGGGGCCCTCCCAAGTACAAAAGCCCTCCCGTGTCCCCATTTCTTGTTGTAAAAATAGGCCTTAGTTGAGTCCAAAGAAGAGACTCAACAGTTACTAATTAGGAAAGTGAGTGGATGCAGAAACAGAGGAAAAGAAGTTAAGCAAGAAAAGTAATGATAGCTTAAACAATAGTCAGCAGCTAAAACAGAGTCCTATTGATAGCTCCTCCTCAAGAAATAATGCGTAACAATCTGATACATATCTTTGAGCTATCTGGCAGAAACTAAGACCCCTGCCCATGCTGACAACAAGCATGCTGACCCCAGATAGGCTGGAACCAAAAGGCTGATGAAGGTTCCTGAAACACCACCTTCTCTCACCAGCAACCAAACAGAAGAAAGTCCGTGCGTTGCAACCCTCACCCCAAACATCTGCCTTTTAAAACCCTTCCCTAAAAGTCACTGAGGGGCTTTCCCAGCAGTCCAATGATCGAGACTCTGAACTTCCACAGCAGGTAGGACAGATCTGAGTCCTGGTCCAGGAATTAGGACTCCACATGCCATGTGGGGCATCCCCTACACAACCCGCCTCCTCACCCCACCCCCCAAAAAAAGGCTTGGTGGCTTGCAAATAAGTGCTGTACTTTCCTTCACCACAACCTGGTGTCTGCAGATTGGTTTTGCTGTGCAGCAGGCAAGTGAGCCCTAGTTTGGTAACAGTGTCAGGTTTCAGCTTCTTTTGGCCACATGGCATATGGGATCTTTGTTCACTACACAGGGATCGAACTCACGCCCTCTGCATTGGAAGTGTGGCGTCTTAACCACCAGACTACCAGGGAAGAGCCTCGAGTTTCACCTTAAAATCCTGTTTCATGTTTCACTTTAAAATGTACTTAAACTTTACACCACTATATATCAGTATATATTTAAAACTAAAGTAATTTTTAATCTCGATTCTTCTAATGAAAATGAATGACATTGTACCTATTACAGGCTGGGCTATACAAACCTCAAAACTTCTGAGAAATACAGGACTCATTAAGTGATCTATAAGGGTCCCGTTTTGCTCAGAGTTTTATGATTCTCTAATTATAACTAGTCAAACAACTAATATTTACCGAGTTCCTTTCCTGTTCAAGTCACAGGGAGAGAATACAAGAAACAGACAAACCATCTGCTTTTAAGAAGGTTGAGCTGTCATGACAAGTCATAAATATGTAAAAAGATAGTATTACAAGGTAGTAAAGACTGAATGCCAAGTGACTGAAGAATCTTGTTAGCACAGAATGGTGCAGAAGAATTAAGCCCTCTAAGCCTCCACTTCCTCATTTGTAACATGGGATAACGATGCTCACACCTTTTATCTCAGAGGGTGGTTGTAAAGTTCGAGAAGGTGAAATATGCCCACTTACAAATAAAAAATAACATCGTTAAGAGATCAGGGCATTCCGTAGCATGGTGGAAACTTGACATATGGGTTGCAGACAAGTGGAAAGGCGAGCATGGGTAATGGTCTTCGTAAGGTCATGGAATGAGAAATACATCACAAAGGCATGGGAAACTAGAAATACCATAATCTTTATTGAGCTGAAAGCTCAATTAAGGAAGACATGTGTGAACAAAGCAGAATGTTGCTGCCCGTGAATTCTAAGTTAGGGAGTTTAGAATCATTCCTGTAAAGTTTATTTTGAAAAGATAAGCTCCTTGAAATAATTTGGTCCACATTTTGAGACAGCTGGGAATGTTTTCACACAGACCAAAGAACTATTTTAAATGTTTCAATTCCTTTAAAGAATAGTAAAAGGAGAATTGAAGAAACCAGATAATTGTTTGCAGAGATCAAGTGTCAGGATTGCAATATGGCTAAAAGAATAAAGAAGGAGAAGATGGCTGCGTTTCTAGCCAAAAGTGAGTTGGCATTATGCCAAGTGAGAGAGAGCAAAATAGAAGTAAATTCAAAAAGGAGTTTCAATATAACTCTTGATGGGAGGCTAGAAGCAAATGGCCTCCAGAATAATTTGGAATACATTTCAGCACTATTGAATGAATAACACATGGTTCAAATCTTAATCTGAAAACTCCATTAGTTACATGTGATGAAACCTTGACATTTATAGAAGGCTAAGCTTTGGGGGCATGAGTTTTTTAGGGGAAATGGTACCCGGTGGTGACGATAACTCTATCTGGTCATTTAAATGGGATATCTGAAAATCAAATAAAAAGAAAAGGCATTGCTAGTGTACAGCCCAAGAAGGCAATGGCACCCCACTCCAGTGTTCTTGCCTGGAGAATCTCAAGGATGGGGGACCCTGGTGAGCTGCCATCTATGGGGTCGAACAGAGTCAGACACGACTGCAGTGACTTAGCAGCAGCAGCAGGAGCAGCCCCAGCAGTACACAGCATGAGAATTTGTGTTTAATGGAAGCATTTAAGTGCAAAACAAATCCCTATTTGAAAAAGTTTCTATAACGCACACCTTCTTTTGCAAAATTAGAAAAGGCCATAGAACTTAGTGTTGGCATGATATACACTGAGTACATTTGAACAGTGCGTAGGGTGTACCACATTCTGTATAGAAAAAAGAATATACCTATTTGCTGGTGTATGCATAAAATAAGCCTGGAAGGATACAAAACAAGCTATTCATCTTGCTTTGCCTCCAGGACACAGGAATAAAGAGGAGAAATTTCTTTGTGTGCCCTTTTTATTTTTTTAATTGGAGTATAATTGTTTTACTATGTTGTGTGAGTTTCTGCTGTACAACAAGGTGAATCAGCCATAAGTATACATATAGCCCCTCTCTCTTGAGCCTCCCTCCAACCCCACTCCCACCTCTAGTTAATAACAGAGCACCGAGCTCGGCTCCCTGTGCTACACAGCAGCTTCCCACACTATCTGTTTTACACATGATGGTGTATATGTATCAAAGCTACTTTCTCAATTTGTCCCACCTCCTCCCTCTGTCCACAAGTCCATTGTCTACATCTGGATCTCTGTTCCTGTAGTACCCATTTATATTTTTAAAATCTGACTCCCGTTCATTATGTAGTCCGATAAACAAACAGACAGATCAAGTGCCTGCAAAGGAAACAGGTACCTTGGACATGGCTTCTGGAGATTTGATGTTCAGTGAATTAATAAGTGAAACAGCTTACATCCTATAGTCAGACAGATAAGAGTAACCCTTCTGAGGCATGTTTCCCCCAAACTTTGGCATGTATTAGAATACCTTGGCTAAATATGGAATTGGCATGGTAATATTACACTTTACCCACCAAATTGTATGCGGTGCAACAGTGGAACGTTTCAGGGGAGAATACTGAAAAAACTGTTATGCAATGAATATGCCTTTTATTGAGGAAAGCTTGCCTCTGGTTGTTTTGAATTTTGAATTTGTGAGTCAGAATCTGGAGGAGGAGGGAGTGGAATCCTTCCCCTCCCTTCCCACCCCCCCATCCCCTGTTCTCCCACACGGCGCCCCTTACTGACCACAGATTCTTGGCTTTGCCTCTTATTAGGGGTGTTCTGTCAGATTTTATGGTTTTCCACATTCTAAAATACAAGTTGTATAAATAAATGACACATGCTTCAGGCCCACAGATGCCTTTAGGTGTTTCTGAGATTCCCTGTGCACTAGTTCCCCACCTAACTTCATAATGTAACACAGATTGGGCGTTTGGACCGGATTAGCCAGCAATAACTGGGGTTCAGCCCTGGACTCTCACTTGCCCGTTGCTGCAGTGGCCCTGGCTGAGGTTTATTAGGGTACACAGGATTTTAATGAACCCACTTTTAACAATTTTTGGAAAGTTCCCATCTATCAAAATAAACATCTTTGTGATGTCTCTGTGAATATTGACAATATGTTGGTGTATCATGTGCTTCCTTCTGTAAAACTAACCTGCAGTGTATCACAGACAACTGGTAAAGGTAGGGTTCATTCAGTCAGCTTCTGCCCTCAGGTTCAAGGATACATCCTACCAAGTAGGCAGAAGGGAGAAGCAGAAGTTTCCATGGAGCAGCGGGGAATAAGGTATTAATAGCCAACTCACTGGAAAAGACCCTGATGCTGGGAAAGATTGAGGGCAGGAGGAGAAGGGGGCAAGAGAGGATGAGATAGTTGGATGGCATCACCAACTTGATGGACACGAGTTTGAGCAAACTCCGGGAGATGGTGAAGGACAGGAAAGCCTGGCACGCTGCAGTCCAAAGGGTTGCAAACTTAGCGACTGAATAACAACATAGTAAAGAATATTAATGGGCTTCCCTAGTGGCTCAGTGGTAAAGAATCCACCTGTCAGTACTGGAAACACGGGTTCAATCCCTGATCTGGGAAGATTCCACGTGCGTGTAGCAACTAAGCCTTTGCACCACAATTATTGAGCCTGTGCTCTAGAGCCCAGGAACTTCAAGTACTGAAGCCCGTGCTCCCTAGAGCCTGTACTCCAAAATAAGAGAAGCCACCTCGATGAGAAGCCCGCACACTGCGACTAGGGAATAGCTCCCACTCGCCACAACTAGAGAAAGCCAGCAGGGCAATGAAGACCCAACAGTCAAAGTTTTAATAAATAAAATGATATACATATGTATATATAGTAATATTAGTAAGATCTTCCTCCAATCAACTCTGATTGTACCAAATTAGGGAGAAATGTCTAGGATCCAGAGAAAGGACTGAGCATTAGATGATCTTGGCCTCCAGCATCAGGGGCAGAAGAAGGCTTCTGCAGTGGATCACCATGTTGAGATTGTATATAAGTATCCTTCCACTACTTACCTCCATTAACCAGATGAAAAACATGCATGCTGTGTGCTTAGTCGCTCAGTTGTGTCCAACTCTTTGTGACCCCATGAATTGTAGCCCCTCTCCAGGCTTCTCTGTCCATGGGGCTTCTCCAGGTAAGAATACTGGAGTGGGTTGCCATCAGGGGATCTTCCCAATCCAGAGTTTGAACCTAGGTCTCCTACCTTGCAGGCAGGTTCTTTACCATCTGAGTCACCAGGGAAGACCAATGAAAGACATAGTATTTTCTAATTACTGAGTCTGAGGATGCCTGAATCCTCATTCATCATGCCTGAGTTTGGGCTTTGTTACAGAGATAACGATTAAAAAGAGGTGCTTTCTTCCCTCTATCCCTGTAGATGACTCCAAAGATGATCCCTTCCAGCATTTATCACTGGGGGTTAGGTCAGATCCATAGGCACAAATGCCACATAATTAAAAGACATTCAGAAGTCAGTTTGTGAAAATGACTTCTAATGAGGGGAATTTGAACAGAATTAAGAAAATATTTCCATTTTTCCTATTTTAAATTAAAAATTCACATCTAATGGTTACTTACTCTGTTTTTAAAAAATAGAATTGAAATTTAGTTCATTTTTCCTTAGTTGTTTTCTTTAAACCGTTACTTGTCTCCTCTGTGATTCATTTATTCTGAACTTAGAGACACAGGGGTCACACAGGTGTTTGGAGTGTGACTTCTAGAGCCAGGGTGGCGGTTGTTTAGTCATTGAGTTGTGTTCTACTTCTTGTGACCCTGTGGACTGTAGCCCGCCAGGCTCCTCTGTCCACTGGGATTCTCCAGGCAAGAATACTGGAGTGGGTTGCCATTTCCTTCTCCAGGAGATCTTCCTGATCAGGGATCTCACACGAGTCTCCTGCATTGGCAGGTGGATTCTTTACCAGTGAGCCACCAGGGAAGCACCATGCTTGCATTCAAATCCCAGTCCCTGCCTACTAGCCGTGTGATTTGAGGCATTATTACTTAATTTTTCTGTGCCTATGTTTCTTCACTCATCAAAAGGAAATGCCTTTTATAAAATCTAGCTTCTAGGGTTGTGGGGAGGATCGATAAGCAGAGAAGAAGCACCAAGAACAGCGTTTGGCACTTGGTTAAACACCACAGTGTCATCTTTATTCCTATTCTTGCTGAAAGGCTTTCCTGTACCTTTTGCCACATGATTTGTCTCTTCTTGATGTTGCTTTTCTCCTAGTCTTGCCTCGAGCCTTCACTCTATTAATATATAAACATGATGACTTCATTTGTTTATTTCTTGGTGTAGATTTTTCCCAGTGGATTTGAATCATAAGATTTCCCGGGTGGTAATGACTTTTGTTATTAACAATCAAGACTGTGATATAAATATAAAGACTATCACTTGCTAAGTGACTCATTTGTTACCCATTATGGTCATGCATGGGCATCTCAGGTGGCACTGTGATAAAGAACCTGCCTGCTGATGCATGAGACTTAACAGAAGAGGGTTTGATCCCCAGGTCAGGAGGATCAAGTTATCTTTTGGAAATAATGTGTAACATTAAAACCACAACCCAAAATCATAACTAAGCTTTGGGAGAAACCAAAAAGATCACTCCACTTATTACTCAGCTGATATGTGTGTGAATTTACAATTCAGTTCAGTTCAGTTCAGTCACTCAGTTGTGTACAATTCTTTAAGACCCCATGGAGTACAGCACACCAGGCCTCCCTGTCCATCACCAACTCCCAGAGTTTACCCAAACTCAGGTCCATCGAGTCGGTGATGCAATCCAGCCATCTCATCCTCTGTCGTCCCCTTCTCCTCCTGCCCTCAATCTTTCCCAGCGTCAGGATCTTTTCAGATGAGTCAGCTCTTCACATCAGGTGGCGAAAATATTGGAGTTTCAGCTTCAACATCAGTCCTTCCAATGAACACTCAGGACTAATCTCCTTTAGGTTGGACTGGTTGGATCTCCTTGCAGTCCAAAGGAATCTCAAGAGTCTTCTCCAACGCCACAGTTCAAAAGCATCAATTCTTTGGTGCTCAGCTTTCTTTATAGTCCAACTCTCACATCCATACATGACTACTGGAAAAACCATAGCCTTGACTAGACAGATCTTTGTTGGCAAAGTAATATCTCTGCTTTTCAGTATGCTGTCTAGGTTGGTAATAATTTTCCTTCCTAGGAGTAAGTGTCTTTTAATTTCATGGCTGCAGTCACCATCTGCAGGGATTTTGAAGCCTCCAAAAATAAAGTCTTTCACTGTTTCCACTGTTTCCCCATCTATTTGCCATGAAGTGATGGGACCAGATGCCATGATCTTTGTTTTCTGAATGTTGAGCTTTAAGCCAACTTTTTCACTCTCCTGTTTCACTTTCAAGAGGCTCTTTAGTTCTTCACTTTCTGCCATAAGGGTGGTGTCATCTGCATATCTGAGGTTATTGATATTTCTCCCAGCAATCTTGATTCTAGATTGTGCTTCATCTAGCCCAGCATTTCTCATGATGTACTCTAAGAAGTTAAATTAGCAGGGTGACAATATACAGCCATATCCTCTACCAAAATTCCAGCTTTGGTTAAATCCTGTGATGATAATTTTATCAACACAAGAGGCAGCTTATATTATCGTTTAGGTAGCTTTGATTCTTAGGGGATTCCTCCTAACTTAATCAGCATTAGCATACTTGAAGTTCGCATCCATCATGCATTTAATTTACTTATTTTACTCTTGAGTTTGGGGAAATAAATATAATACATCTTTCCACAGAAACACTTCAAACATTCCCTGACTGTTCATATTTCTCCATGAGTTTCTCTGGGTACCCCAGTTGAGCTAAGTATTACTAATTTTGTCCATTGTAGACAGTCTTTCTTCAGTGAACTTACAGTTTCTTAATATCCTTTTAATTTTGGTCCAAATTGAACCCAGTATTCTGTATCTAGCTGGTAAAGTTCAAAGTAGTTACTACTGATATTTACTATTCTATATTCTAGATGTTATACTTCTACTAATAGTTCCCAAGATCAAACTAACTTATTTTTTGGTAGCTACATCATTTTTGTGAATAATATTGTATTAATTCTGTCCAAGTGACTGTCCCCACACAGGTCTAATTAGCAGCTCATTCTTCGGCGGTTCCAAGGCATTTTGTATATAGACTGCTATTATCAAAGAACAAAGGTATTTTAATCATTTTATTTTGCTTTGATTCTAATTTCTAATTATTTTATTGTGATTTTGCATTTGACTATGAACTCTACCTAGGTGAATTTTTCATCATTTGTTATAGTGACTAACAACTTATCTACTACACAAACATGTCTGTTCAATAAATGTTATATTAATCATTATAGTGCTTTTTAAAGGTCATTGTAGTTAACAAAGATTATTGTACCATAAAGTCACATGAAAATTTTGATAGAAGAGGTGATGGTTTTTTTCACAGAGGTGAAAAAAACCATCTCCTTTTCTAGAAGCTTGCATTCCAAACCATCTAGATAAAGAGTTGTATAACCCGAATCTACTGAATATCAAGATAAGGGATTATTAAACCTAGTGGCTTAGCCAAGTGTATGCCCTATGCATGCCCTCTAACTGTGCAACCATTGGGAACATCGTGTGAGATATGAATGGATTACCATGCAGAGTCAGCACCCACCATGGCAAAGTTATCAGTTTTAGAAAACTAATGCCATGAGCAAACCTGTTCCAAGGAAACCTGATGCTGGAAACTACCAGTGAATTCTGTGGCCTTGGCAGTTACTTGACATCCCACAGTCTGGCCCAAGAAAACTTAGAGAACAGCATGCCTTTCAGGAGACTGCAGTGACTCTGACCTTAAACCAAACATGGGAGCCTGAAAGACTATGGCTCTATTTCTGCTGTTTGGGTTTTTATGTCCTTCATATCCTTTCTTATTTGCCCTTTGGTTAATATACTTTCTTTGCTAACAGCTGCTGTACTACACACAGAGGAACAGCGACCTCGAGACCTTAAATTCTACTGGATTTTGCAAACTTGATGTACAATTTCCAGATTAGCATTGATAGCAATGGTTCCAAGTGACAATTAGTAGAAAATGATGAGGTCGGTTCTCCTGACAGTGCAGCCCTGTGTGCACTGGGGTGATGTGGGACACGGAAAAAGTGGATGTCCCTGTCTTTGATGTGACTCAGGCTGCATCCAGTCACTCTTCCTTTCCTTTCTGCCCAGAAATTCCCAACAGAAAAGTTACAACCAAAATAAATACAGCTGTTGCTTGCTTACTGAAGGGCATTTCTATTACTTGAGAAGAAGGGAAGAACATTCTAGCCCTTCCTTATTAACATCTCAGGAGGCATTGGTGAAGCAACACCTGAGAAGATACAAGCAAGAACATACCCAACGGACAGTCAATTCCCAGTGACTGTTCCCAGGCCCATACACAGAGCCTCTCTGAAGACCCTGAGGAGCCGGAGGCAGAAATGCCAAGCAGTGGTGAGCTATGAAGGTCTCGGCCAACATCTAGGGAACCCACTGGGCCAGTTCCTGAGGGAGGAAGGCCTAAAGACAGGAGAGGGCAAAGCCTGGCTTCACCTAGGATTTGATCTGCAAAGAAAGTTGTCTCTGGGTGGCATCCCTTGCCACTATCACTTTGCAGGGTAAGCAAGCCATGTTCTGAATCCACAGTACAGTTCTGCCTGGGAAGTAGCAGGAGCAGACCCACAAAGCGCCCTGTGAGCAATCAGACAGAGGCGATCGCTCTGTCAGAGCTCACACGGTGCAGGCAGGGAGGCCTGGCCTACACCGCAGCCCATTCTTCAGACAGTGGCCACAGTGTCTTACCGAAGGACGGAACTCAGGTCACACCCAGTGAAGGGCCTCGGGTCTGTCTGTTTTACACCTTTCCTGCCAAATTCATAAACAGCAAAGCCAGAAAAAGCTAACAAGAGTGTGTTCATGTCCCACCACTGCTGGACCTTTTTTTTTTTTTTTAAACTATTGCACAAAATTCCCTCCTACATTTTCTTTCTGTTTCTTCAGGAAATCTGAACAAAATATTTTTCAAGTAACATATGCAAGTATTTATTATAAAATATTAAAATGTTTACATTTTAAAGCACTCTCTGGCCCAGAAAGTATTCTGTCCTGAGGACTTGTCACATCTTAGAATGGAAGGCTGTATTTTGGCGGGTTTTATTTATGGATATAGGAAAAAACGAGTCACTGAAACTGGTCAAATAGACTGCCCCTACACTTTACCAAAAAAAAAAAAAAAAAAAAAATTGCTCTGGGCTTGCATCCAGCGTGGAAAAGTTTTAGTCTCTAAATAGACTCTTTCAGGAAGTTGTGGGTGATGGTGAAGGATGGTATAAAGAGAAGACTTGCGGCACCCGAACCTTGGCTTTGATGAATATTTTCTTATTCAGAAACTAGAGTGACCAACAGGCTTCAGGGACCAGTCTTTCATTAGATTATGAAACGAGGAGAGAGACAGCTGACATTCATGCCACCTTGGCCAGTCTGGGCTTACTGACTGAAGGAATGAATGCGGAGTGCTCTTCAGCTGTCTAAGCATCCTCCTTTGGGGCATCTGATCCTCGAGTGGTCCCTGAAGGACTGGGAGAGCATATCTGAGAGCCATCAGCACGCTGTAACCATCACTGAGGGGTCTCCTCCTTGCACTGTTTCAGAAAACCGTGCTAGACGATAGACTGGTTTTCACATAAACTATTACCACTTTCCTTTTCTCCTTTTCTCCAGGAAAGGGAAGTTTATCGCTTTCAGGTTCATCCCGGGAGACTATCCTTGAACTAAGACTAAGATGTCAGACGGTTCAACTTCTCTGAATGAGAAGAGTGTAGAGGAGAGATTCCAAGGATCTTTAGATTCACCCTGAAGGGTGAATCAGATTTGTTTAAGCAACTTGTTCAAAAGTAAGTAGCCCTGGATAAGAGCTCAATATTTTAAAACAGCCTTGAAAATAAGACACATGGTCCTTCCAAATGCCTAGTTCCTCTGAGTTACTCATCCTGCTACCTGTGACTCACATACAAACAGTATGCAGGTGTTCTCTGAACTCACCTTTCAAAGATCCTTATTGAGAAAAAGCTCTTCATCATTTTCACCAAATTCCTTACATATTCTGAAAGTTTGCAGAATAATTATTTTTCTGGTCCTACTGGTCTCTGAGGCTACATGGAACTCCATGTAGAACTCTAAATAAATTTCACATTATTTTGCATAATCATTGCCTAGATAGAAGTCTATCAGCTTTTGACTTTTCAGCCAAAAGCTCATAGACTTTTTTCTGTTTCTTTTAAGTATATTATTTCCTGCCTCTTCAACCGGAGTGAATACATGAGGATATAATACTCTTTCAAACCACAGCCATTAGAATCAGACATAAGTTGCAAGAGAATGATCATTTTCCACCAGCGAGCTACTTAGTACCGTTTCAGAGTTAACTTTCTCATAACTCGGAAGACACAAGTTATTTTTATCTTTAAAAAAAAACTCACGATTAAAAAGATGGTATTATCTCTTGAGGGCCTTCTTTGAAGAGTGTGAGATTCCTAAGGATCTCAGTTAGTTAGCTGGTCACCAGAAAAGGAGAGAGAAGCCTTCATAACTAGCTGACTTTTCTGAGGTTTCATTTTACATTTCAAGAGCTCGAAGTTTCAGTATCCCTCAACTGAAGAGATAGAGTGGGTGTAATTAAAGGAGAAGAGCAAAAAGATGAAACGCTGGCATGTGTTAGCCACCTTTAAGAGCTCCCAAACTACCTGGTATTCCAAAGAATTATGACGTGCATGGTCATTCCTAAGGGTTTAATCATTCTTTCTGGGAGAGAAGCCACAGCAGAAACCACAGAGTGAGCTAGTATCCAACAAAGGAGTATCTGCTCAGCACCCGGAAGAAAGAAAAAAAAAAATTACACTACCCCTAAATCTAACTGTGTAAGGTCATCTTCCAATGAACTAGAAAACTAGTTCTTTAAAGATATACTCCTGGCCTCATTCCAGTTACTATATGACCTTGCAGACACCTCTTTTGAAGTTTTCTGTGTCTATAAAACCTGGATAATAGTACTATCTGTCCCAGATGGTTGGATTATATGAATTAATTAGTTCAAGCTGGAATGATCTTTGATAATGTTAAAGTGCTGAATATTGTTGTTAGAGGTGCAGGTGGGGACAATGTTATAAAGCACATCTATAATTAGAAAGGCCTAGAAACTGCAGACGGTGCCAATACCCAAGGAGTGAAGCTAAAAAGACAATACCCGGTGTCATTTTCTCCCTGAGACCAAGTTGGCGTGACGGAATGCTTAACTTGCTCTTTTATCCTCTTGTAAAGGTGGCAGCCTGTCATGAACCTGCCCACCACAGAGTGTGGTATTTACTGAGTGCACTGGCTTTAGAAGGCAGTGTTCTAAAGGAAGTGCTGATATTCATTAGAACACAGGGTACAGTCTTGGGATTATAATATAACTCATCTTAATCCAGGGAGTAACAAAGTCCTTTCCCAGAAAGACCTGTCCTCTGCAAAATGCAGTAAACTTCTTCATCGGAATCTGAAAAAAGGAATAGATCTAAACCTTGTTTGAGAGACAATAAGCTTTCTTTCTTTTCCAAACAAACAAAGGGAAGTGAGGTCACTCAGTTGTGTCCGACTCTGTAACCTTGTGGACTGTAGTTAACTCATCTTAATCCAGGGAGTAACAAAGTCCTTTCCCAGAAAGACCTGTCCTCTGCAAAATGCAGTAAACTTCTTCATCGGAATCTGAAAAAAGGAATAGATCTAAACCTTGTTTGAGAGACAATAAGCTTTCTTTCTTTTCCAAACAAACAAAGGGAAGTGAGGTCACTCAGTTGTGTCGACTCTGTAACCTTGTGGACTGTAGTCCACCAGGCTCCTCCATCCATGGGATTCTCCAGGCAAAAGTACTGGAGTGGGTTGCCATTTCCTTCTCCAGGGGATCTTCCCGACCCAGGGAAAACAAACAAAACCACATAAAATATAGCCAAGTGTTATGTGGAACCCAAATACGGAGACTAGATTAAAAACAAAAACAAACCAAAAAACCCCAGCTGTGTCGGATGAAAAATGAAAGATGAAAACTTCCTGTTCTCTGAAGTGACCCCAAGGTACACTATCAAAATAAAAGACCCTTCCCCACCCCAACCCTCTGTAGAAATCACTGTCTCTGTAGAGACAGATAATCTGTAAACCAGGTTTCATACTCTCACTTTTTAGGATTTAAATTCTGTTAAGAACCTGGACTGCGGAGCTTTTAAAAAAAAGATACAACTTACCAGAGACGTAACTCACTTTATCTACACCCTGTCTGGAGAACCTATCTTCTCACACCTTGAACTATAGGTGAAGGTCACACAGGACTCTAGTTCACCATTACCACATTCCCTTTTTTAAAAAAATTTGATTGCTTTGCCAATTATCTTTTTAAAAATACATTATTTATTTTTAAATTTTTGGCCATGCACTGGAGTATGCAGAATCTTAGTTCCCTGACCAAGGGATCAAGTCTGTGTCCTCTGCATTGGAAGTGCAGAGTATTAACCACGAGACAGCCAGGAAAATTCCCATATTCCTTTTTTATCTTCCTCTTCTTCATTAGCATCACCACTGTTATCACAGTAAATATTTATGGAGCACTTAGTATGTGCCCAGCATAGTATACCTCATTTAATTCTCACCACACTACTATAGGGTAGCTAGATTGTTAGTAATACTTTAGAGATGAGAACACTCAGCACAGAGATGTAATTTGTCATAGAAAAAAAGCAAAGATAAAAATTTAAGCTCCAGACAGTCACATTGCAATCTTTTGGGACAATAGCTTAACATTAAACCATCTTGATTATCGCTTGGAGTAGACTAAGTGCTTGTGTGTTGATTTGTCTTTCTTTCCGATTAATTTCGTGCTGGCCAAACCATAGGTTATGGGCTGTATGGAGGGATCTTAATTTTATTATTTACATCCTTGTTGAAAATATAGATGTTGGGCAAACATCTGAAGTTGGTACTTTAAGGAACACCTCCCTACTCTCCTTTTCTTAAAAGTACCATTCGCCTTCTGGTGGAAAACTCTTCTACAATGATGTCAGGTATTCAGTATTCTTGATTTTATTTCTACTTTGCTTTATTTAAAAACAAAACAAAACAAAACAACTCTTGGCCACAATACAATCACCTGATGTAAATTAAAAGATATTTGCAATTTTAGGATGGGGAAGGAGATGGGAGGGAGGTTCACAAGGGAGGAGATATATGTATACCTATGGCTGATTCATGTTGAGGTTTGACAGAAAACAACAAAATTCTGTAAAGCAATTATCCTTCAATAAAAAAAATTAATAAACATTTTAAAAAAGTGGTAAAGTCTAGCAAATAACTCTCTAATGGTAAATTTTTTGAGGAATTGGTTTTAGACTGGGGTATTTCTTGGGTTTTGACTTCAGGTAGTAGTATAGTGAAGTTGCTCAGTCGTGTCTGACTCTTAGCGACCCTGTGGACTGTAGTCCACCAGGCTCCTCCATCCCTGGGATTCTCCAAGGGAGAATGACTTGGAGGCAAGAAGACTGGAGTGGGTTGCCATTTCCTTCTCCAGGGGATCTTCCCGACCCAGAGGTCGAACCCAGGTCTCCCACACTGTAGGTAGACACTTTTACCGTCTGACTTCAGGTAAACTAGTTCAATTTCCCTCTCTCACATCTAAACTCAAATGGCCTATCTTCTCTAACTGCTTTTATTTCTGCCCTCTGGCTATTCTCCCAGACTAGTCCATTGAAATGGGTTTAAGGACACGTAAGTTTAAATAACATTATCACTAAATCCAAAGGTTTTTCATTAGAACTCTTTCTCTTCCATCTTTTTATGGCATTAAAATTGTTTTTCATCCCTCTGCACTGAAAAATTATTACACTGAGATTTATGTAACACGATACTTGTTTAGCTTCCCTCCCACTTGTCTGTAAAATCATTTTTCTCTCCTTTAAAAGCTTTTCTTCTTTTGTCTCCTAATTGCATGAGGTCTTCATGCTATTACTTGAGCAAATACTACTCAAATTTAAAATTGCCACTGGTGCTCCATTATTTATACCTTTGCAAAGTATGATCTATGGAACACTGTTCCCTCAAGATGGCATTAAAAAAAAAAAGTTCAGTAATCTATGAAATAGACTCACAGAAAGAGCAGACTTGTGGTTGCCAAAGGGAAGGGTGGGATGGGGGAAGGATGTGAGAGTTTAGGATTAGAAGATGCAAACTCATATACAGAATGGATAAACCACAAGGTCCTATTATATAGCCCAGGAAACTATATTCAATACTCTTTGATAAACCATCATGGGAAAGAATATGAAAAAGAATGGATCTATACGCATAACTTTGAATCACTTAGCTGCGTGGCAGAAATTAACACAACATTGTAAATCAACTATAATAAAATAAGTTTTAAAATGTTCAGGAACCATGGCAGATACTTCTCTTGCCTGTACATTCTAGCAACTATAAAATTAAGCAATCTCCTTCATGATCTTATTTCCAGATAGAAAAACTACATGACACAATTCTGGCCAATAAGGCATAGACTGATGTCTATTTATGCTTTGTTAAGCCAATAAGGCATACATAAGAAGATAAATAAATCCTCCCTTCTTCCTGCTTTCAACAGGGACTCAAAGCAGAAACTGCAGTAGAAAACCTGAGATTCTGAAGGAAGGGCAAAGTGAGTGGCAGAGATATCAGCTTCCACACTGCAGAGCACTGAAAGGCCAGCAACCTCCTACCTCCTGAGTTCTTGTTACATAAGAGGGACATGTCCCCGTTTGCCTGGACTTCCATAATCAAGCGATTAACATCTTGCAGCTGAACACACTCCTGCTGCTGCTGCTGCTGCTAAGTCACTTCAATCGTGTCCGACTCTGTGGGACCCCATAGATGGCAGCCCACCAGGCTCCCCCGTCCCTGGGATTCTCCAGGCAAGAACACTGGAGTGGGTTGCCATTTCCTTCTTCAATGCATGAAAATGAAAAGTGAAAGTGAAGTCGCTCAGTTGGAACACACTTCTAACTAGATCTAAAAACACAAAAGTGGTTTACCCTGCTTATCTGTAGGGAATATGTTCAAAGACCCTCGTGGATGCCTAACACCGTGGATAATACTGAACTCTATGTATTTTTTTTCTTATACATACATACCAATGATTAAGTTTAATTTATAAATGAGGCATAGTAAGAGATTAACAATTGCTGGTAGCTCAGACGGTAAAGCGTCTGCTTACAATGTGGGAGACTTGGGTTCGATCCCTGGGTCGAAAAGATCCCCTGGAGAAGGAAATGGCAACCCACTCCAGTACTCTTGCCTGGAAAATCCCACGGACTGAGGAGCCTGGTAAACTTCAGTCCATGAGGTTGCAAAGAGTTGGACACGACTAAGCGACTTCACTTTCACTTCACTAAGAGATTAATAACAACATTTGTTGGATCATAGAGAAAGCAAGGGAATTCCAGAAGAACATTTACTTCTGCTTCATTGACTATGCTAAAACCTATGTATGGATCACAACAAACTGGAAAATTCTTAAAGAGATGGGAATACCAGACTACCTTACCTGTCTCCTGAGAAACCTATATGCAGGTCAAGAAGCAACAGCTAAAACCAGACATGGAACACAAATTGGTTCCAAACTGGGAAAGGAGTACGTGAAAGCTATATATTGTCACCCTGCTTATTTAACTTCTGTGCAGAGTACATCATGCACAATGCCAGGCTGGATGAATCACAGGCTGGAATCAAGATTGCCAGGAAAAACGTCAACAACCTCAGATATACAGATGATACCACTCTAATGGCAGAAAGCAAAGAGGAACTAAAGAGCCTCTTGATGAGAGTCAAAGAGGCCAGTGAAAAAGCTGGTTTAAAACTCAGCATTCAAAAACTAAGATCATGGCATCCAGTCCCATCACTTCATAGCAAATAGAAGGGGAAAAAGTGAAAACAGAGACAGATTTTACTTTCTTGAGCTCCAAAATCACTGCAGCTAGTGACTGCAGCCATGAAATTAAGACATTTGCTCCTTGGCAGGAAAGCTACAACAAATCTAGACAGGATATTGAAAAGCTTTTTTTTTTTTTTTTAATTAAAAAGCAGAGATATCACTTTGCCCACAAAGATCAGTATAGATCACAGCTATGGCTTTTCCAGTAGTCATGTATAGATGTGAGAATTGGACCATAGAGAAGGCTGAGAGCCAAAGAACCGATGCCTTCAAATTGTGGTGCTGGAGAAGATCCTTGAAGAGTCCTTTGGACTGCAAGATCAAATCAGTCAATCCTAAAGAAAATCAACCCTAAATATTCATTGGAAGGATTGCCACTGAAGCTGAAGCTCTAATAGTTTGGCCACCTGATGCAAAGAGTAGATTCACTGGAAAAGACCCTGATGTTGGGAAAGATTGACGGCAGGAGGAGAAAGGGATGACAGAGGTTGAGATGGTTGTATAGCATTACCAATTTAATGGACAGGAGTTTGTGAAAACTCTGGGAGATAGGGAAAGACAGGGAAGCCTGGTGTCCTGCAGTCCATGGGGTCACAAAGCATCATACATGACTGAGTAACTAAACAACAACAACAACCAATAAAATGATAATACACTAATAAAAAAGCATGGTCTGTTTTCCTCTCCCTGCAAATATTTTATTGTATAAATTTACTGCCTTTTCCATTTTAACTAAGCACTTAGCACACTCTGTGGCTATGACTTTTGTTGTTTGAGATGCAACAGCTAAACTAGCACAAATTTATTTTTCCTTGTTCAGAATTTCACAGAAAGGAGATGAGGTCTTACCATAGACTTGAGCAACTCTAGCATATGACTTCTTTTCCTTTCTCATTGAGAATTTTCACATTTCAGTTAAAGGAAGGACTTTACAACTCCTCTTTGGCAAATCCAAATTGTAAGCATCACTACCCTTGCCCTTAGGGTGTCATGAAGTAAAGGAAGGGTCGCCTGAACAAAAGCATCGCAATACGCAATACCCGGTTGATCTGATACTGAAATGGCTGCTAAGTAACAGGTAAGAGACTCCAGACAAAGGGAAGATTTACGTCCTGCAAGGGACAGAGCAGATCAGTGCAAGATTTCATCACGTTACTCAGAAGTTGTATAATTTATCAATAACACATAGTTAATTTCTGAAACTTTCTGTTTAAAATGTTCATACCATGATTGACATGGGTAACTGACACCTTGGAAAGGAAATCCACAGGTAAGAGGAGGAGGACTGTATGTTCCTGCTGGAACTTCAGCATGTACTTAAGAGTATTACAGGACCCGAGAAATACTTGGAGAAGAAATCTGTTGAATTTTGTTTACTATATCATCTTCTAAATACATTTTATAGAGCCCTTTTCTTCTTATATTAACTATTACTGTCCCACAGAACTATAGTTCCCTGTTTCTGTAGTTTAGTTGCTAAGTCATGTCTGACTCTCTTGCGGCCCATGGACAGTAGCCCTCCTGGCTCCTCTGTCCACGGGATTTCCAAGGCAAGAATACTGGAGTGGGTTGCCATTTCCTACTCTAGGGGATCCTTCCAGCTCAGGAATTGAACCCGAATCCCCTGCGTCGGCAGGCGGATTTTTTGCCACTGAGCCACCAAGCAAGCCGGTGGTTCTGTACACCCTTACGGTTCAAAGTGTGATCCCTGGACCAGATTCCTCAATATTCATCACCTGGAAACTTGTTAAATTTACATCTTAGGCCCCATCCCAGAATCACTTTAACAAGATGCCCAGATGGCTGGTATGACATTAAAGTTTGAGAAGCACTGCTTTGGGAAACACCATTTAGAGGAGAAAGTACAATTAACTTTAATATCTTTAGTTGACTCATTATTTCAAGACATCTATTGTTATTGTCCCCTAATGCCTATTTCACTAATAATCACACCTATTTCTTTCTGACTGTTTTGTGCAAGGCACTATTCTAAGTATTTATGTAATCCTCAACCCAATCCAAAGAGGCAGGCACTGTTATAATCTTTATTTAATAAATGAGATTATTGAAGCTCAGTGGAGTTAAGTGGCCTATCCAAGGTCACACAGATATTAGGCGACACAAACCTTGGTTTAAGGAATTAAGGATCACCAAATATACTTTCTGTGTTTCCATGTACTTTCTTGCTTTGTGTACTTTACACAAGGATTTCTTTCTTCCTACAATGATGCCCCCTCTCCCCCCACCACACACACCTAGTGAAAAGATCTCAGGGACTTCCCTGGTGGTCTAGTGGTTAAGAATCTGCCTTTTAATGCAGGGGACTCGGATTTGATCTCTGGTTGAGGAACTAAGATTCCGCATGCCAAGGGGCGACAAAGCCCTTGTGCTCTAGAGCCCATGCCACGGTGAAGATCCCGCATGCCACAAGGAAGACCCAACACCGCCAATGGGATGAAAGCATATTAAAGAAAACAAAAAGAGCCCTCAGTTCAAAAAGTTCATTCCTCATGATCCAAAGAGATGATACGGGGTGGGAGGGGGCTTCGACATTGGGAGATTGTGTACACCTGTGGCTGATTCATGTCAATGTATGGCAAAACCAATACAGTATTGTAACATAGAATAAAGTAAAAATAAAATTAAAAAAAAAAGTTCATTCCTCCAGGAAACTTCTCTGGCCCCTCTCCTCCGAAACAGGTCAGGGTCCCTACTATACATCCCCAGGCACACAGTTTTCCTTCTTACTTATCAGCTTTGGGGATTATTTACATTTCTGTGATTGTATGGCTGGTGGATAGCAGTAGCAGTGTTAGTTGCTCAGTCGTGTCCAGCTCTCTGTGACCCCACGAACTGTAGCCCGACAAACTCCTCCATCCATCCATGGGATTCTCCAGGCAAAAATACTGGAGTGGATCGCCATTCCCTTCTCCAGAGGATCTTCCTGACCTAGGGATCGAACTCAGGTCTCCTGCATTGCAGGCAGCTTCTTTACCATCTGAAGTACAGGGGAGATCTATGGTTAGCATATATCTTTAGCTAAAAAACTGAGCTTCATGTGGACTTCAAGTGTGTCCTCAGTGTCTGACACAGGCTGGCAGAAGCTGTAGCCTGTATGCAAAGTATTTGATTTTGCATCAGAAGACTTGGATTTGAGTCCTGTTCCCCTACTTATTAATTTTCTAAATGTTAGGCAGTCAAACCATCTTAGATCCATAAATTCTCAGCTCTGTTAAGTGGGGATAATAATGCCTGGGCTTCTCTGGCAGCTCAGTGGTCTGCCTGCCAATGCAAGAGATATGGGCTTGAGCCCTGGGTCGGGAAGATCCCCTATAGAAGGGGATGGCAACCCACTCCAGTATTCTTGCCTGGGTAACCCTATGGACAGAAGGGCCTGGTGGGCTACAGCCCATAGGGTCACAAAAGAGTCGGACATGACTTAGCAACTAAACAACAACAACAATAATGCCTTACAAGATTGATAAAAGAATTAAAATGAGGATTCTGAAAGAAGTGTATAGTCTACATAAGCATCCGAAAAATATGACAGGGTGTTCCATAGTGATTAAGACCCTGAGTTGTATTTTAAAGTTCTAATGTGCAGTCAGACACCGGAGTTCATTGCTAACTCATAATATTTACCATCCAGGCAGCTGATTTGGCCATCTATCATTTCCTAAACTTTTTCCATGTATTTTTTAAACTGCATTCATATGTAACTTATTATATATCTATGTTGTGTTGCTCCCAAGTCATGTATATACCGTATGATTTTATATTTTGCTCATCATCTCGTATCAGAGCCCTTTGCACATAGCAATTCAACACATATTAATATAATCTACATTTATTTGGTGAGTATCACACATTTGCTGTATGGAAAGTACCTTAAGTAAGAAAAGTAAGAATGAAAAGTAGTGTACATAATAATTACCATCATCATACGTGTGAATGTTCAGACTTGCTACATTTTTCAAATCACTTAAACCAAGATAAACTGCAGAAATGAAACCTCAAAAGGTACAATTAAACAATATTTGGGATGAAATCATTTGGCCTAATTTTCATAACCACAGATTTCAAGGAATACCACCATCCATGCCAGGTGTGCCAGACAATCCCATTATCTGTTTTAGCAGTGTAGGGACCCTTGTGGTATAAACCATTCAGGTTTGCAGAGTGACACCTAGTGGAAGGAAAAAAAACACAAAGCAATCAGACTAGAAAAATATGCTTTGAAATCCTTATTTTGTGAGCAAATGGCTGAAAACATTTTAACTATGAATTCTGCCATTTTTTCTTTTTCTTTTTGGCTATCCCTTGTGGCTTATGGGATTTTAATTCCCCAACCAGGGACTGAACCCATGCCCTTGGGAATGATTACACAGAGTCCTAATCACTAGACCACCAGGGAATTTCCTGTACTGTTTTTGGATAAGAGAATATTAAGCAGTTTCCAAAAGCCAAGAGATTTCTACAACATGAGTTTTTTAAACTGGTGGGTTTTAGTACCATGACAACTCTCAGGATAAAACCCAGGGCACTTATAGAGAATTCATTTCTTTATATCTGGCTGTGCCTGATCTTAGTTGCAACATGCAGAATCTTTGATTTTCATTGCAGCAATGCAAACTCTTAGTTGCAGCATGAAGGATCTAGTTCCCTGGCCAGAGACCAAACTCAGGGTCCCCTGCATCGGGAGCACAAAGTCTTAGCCTCTGGACCACCATGGAAGTCCCACTTATATTTGGGGAAAAAAAAAAAAAAAGTAGCTCTGTTCTTAATAGACTTTAAATGAGAAAGAAAGGAAGGAAATGAGAGAAGGAGAGAGAGAGGCAGGAAGGAAGGAAGAAAGAAAAACAAGCAAACAAAAGCATGACCTGGTAAGCCTGAGCCTTAGCCAGAGTGGTATGGGTGTGGTGCGCTGCTCCATTTGCCAGCTTCCCTGAATAATTTACACTTAAAATGTTCATCCATCTGCTGCCAAGACTTAGCTTTCATAATTTCAATTCCCTTCCTCCCTCTTGAGTCACCAGTATATCAATTATTTTAATCTCAAAGTGGGTAAAGAAACAAAACCCAAACCATGATTTAAAGTTTTCCAGTCATCAACTAATGATCATCTGTCTTGATTGCAGAGTTTATTATTTTTACCTATATTGTTCCAACTGAGATACACTGGTTAGGGTATCATGAATTTTAAAATGTCCCCCTTCCTCTTTGAGATCTGTAAATTTTGCTCCTAATATGGCTAAACAAAGAGTAGGCGATAATTTTCTGGGTACTGTTAACTAGTTACTATATATTTCTTTATTGCTACAACCAATGAAAAGATTTCAGACACTGGGACATAGACGAACATTCAAAAGAATAGTTCTGAAAATCTATGGAAAGTGCCTGAATTACTGAGTCAAAGTAAGCACATAATTTACCCATCAATATTGAGTGGTTGACCAGCCTCACTTACCAGCCTTCGTAATTCTTTCCTGCTAATTGTCCCCACAGTCCTCCTAATTTAAATTGATGTAACTAATCAAAACCATGTATGCTAAATCTGCAAGTGTTAAGAGCCTGTTATGTCTTTAAAACTGCCTGGAAAGTAATGTCAAAAGAGAAAATACTTTAGATTGAGCCTCCCAAATACATATTTTGACATATTCTATCTTCCTAGAGATATTTACTACATATATTAATATTTTTCTGTTTAGTCTGTGATTTGAATCCTGTTAGGAAGCTGACTCTGGTCAACATAGCAAACCTTAGCAATTCTAAGACCCTTTTCCTAGCATGTTTTGGGTTCTAGAACAGCCTAGACTCGAGGCTAGGTTGGGAGATGGTTGGGGCTCCCTTGGTGAAGTTGCCTCGTGCACACACATGAGATGCTACATTGGTAATGAAGAGAAGACATCAACACTCAGTGATTGGTTTGCTGTGATGAGAAGGAATGCCTAGTAGGTGGGTAAGACTTAGAAATGCCAAGATTCTTTGTAAATTGGAAGAACTATGGGACAGGGAAAAAATAAGAACAAAACAAGAATAAGGAGGAAGAAGATGATGGAGTTAAACCACAGCAGAAGCAGGCACAGAAGGAGTAGCGCCGAGCTGCCGGAACAATTGGCCTTCTCTTCAGCTTTTCTGACTTTCCATCCACACAATCTCCTTTGACTCCAAGGATAATGGAGTTTCCTTGGGTGGCTCCAGGAACTGAATTGCCTTTCTTTGTCTTCCCTGAACTCCTATCTTTAAAGTCAAGTAAATCATTTATTATTCCACATTGAACTGTGTGCCACTTATCATTTAATTGGGTGGGTACTTGATATTGATCTCCTGCTAATATTAACCAACATGGTTGTTATTTCCATGTATCGAATTCTGTTATCTTAAGGGGTGCTTCGGAGAAGGCGATGGTACTCCACTCCAGTACTCTTGCCTGGAAAATCCCATGGACGGAGGAGCCTGGTAGGCTGCAGTCCATGGGATCGCAAAGAGTCGGACACGATTGAGCGACTTCACTTTCACTTTTCACTTTCATGTATTGGAGAAGGAAATGGCAGCCCACTCCACTGTTCTTGCCTGAAGAATCCCAGGGACGGGGGAGCCTGGTGGGCTACCGTCTATGGGGTCGAACAGAGTTGGACAGGACTGAATCGACTTAGCACCAGTAGCAGCAGAAAGGGTTCCTTGAGACTTTGTGAATTATAGACAAGTTCTATATAATGTTGGTAATTCTTACATAATGCTAACTTAGAGGGAATGGGGAAGAAAAAGGAGGATAAAGAGAAGGTGATAATTATGGTTTTAAAGAGAACAGGAAAATCATAAGGGAAAAAGAGTGTCACCACCTTTGTTTGATTTGTTAAGTAGGAAAGATAGCTTTGGTTTTCTCTCCCCTCTCACTGCTGTGTATGTTCCACTTCCTTTACAAATGACCAAAATTTAAATGGACTCAAACTTTGAAAAAAGCAAAATCCAAATAAAATAGTGTTTATACAACTACTTAGATTCAACTTGATATTCCACACTATATACAGCTAACTATACCTCCATAGAATCTATGACTCTAAAATCAGCACATCATAATAACTCAAGATGTTCATAAGGAGGATTCTTATGATTTTATGGAAAATAGACCTATGTCTGGTATACCTCCACTTAATAAGACAGAGGATTCTTTATGTCTTAAAAAGTATTTACCTAATGAAAAAATGTTAAAATTTAGATTGTGGAATTTAAATGATTAGTTCTCAATTACATGGAAAACTCAGCACTCCAGACATAACTCACGAGGGATTCTGTAATGGAATGTTTCAGTGTCCAGATATTTTATCTTCTAAAGACAAAAGGAGATGTTCAAAAGCCATGTACTAAAGAAAAAAAAAAGCCCATGTATGGTATAACAGTTGAACACAACTGCTTTGTAGACATAGTGGGCTTATCAGGTTATTTTTAAGGAAGACTGAATTTTTCTATTCCTGCCTTAACTTTATGATGACAACAAAGGGTACTGTCTGGAAATCATCCTGGGTGAAGAATAGTTAAAGGAATGAAGAATACCTAGCCTACAGAAGAGAAAACGTCGAGGAGCACATAAATATTTTCTTATCCAGCATTCGAAGAGTTATGTTGAAAAAGAATACAGTTACTCTGTAACTACTGAGGGAAAAAAAGCTGACAAAGAAATAAGAAGCAAGATTGCAGGTTAGTACAAGAAAATGAAGGAAAGTTGACAGAGCAGACTTCCTTGGTGGTCCAGTGGTTAAAACTCTGTGCTTCCAGTGCTGGGGGCCTGGGCTCAATCCCTGGTCAGGGAACTAAAATCCTACAGGCCCTACAGTGCAGCAACCCCCCAAAATTTTTAATACACAATAAAAGATTAAAAAAAGAAAAATTGATTTAGCATAGTCAAAAATGGAATGAATTTGCTGATAAAGTAACATTGGAGTGTTCAACCAGAAGATGGAATTAGGTTTCAGGAATGTTAGAGGAAATTTATGCATTGAGAGGAGCTTGGGTTGAACGATTTTTAAAAAGTCACAGTGAATGTAAAATAGTATTACACAGAAAAATTTACAATAACATGGTAGGAGAAGGTGAAGAGCCACCTGGTTACTAGAATGTCAAAAATGCTCTGTATTTCTTTGCATCAATTTGTGACCCACTATTTATGATAACTCATCCGTAACTCCATTTGCAAACAATCTTTATAAAAGCAGTAATATGATTTTTCTCTCTGACGTATCTTTCAGGCTTGCCTAAGGTACACAGTGAACAAATCCTTAGAGCTACTTCATTACTGAAAGATTCTAATAAGGATGATTACTTAATAGCACCAGTATTACAAAGCAGACCAACACTCCTGCATACATTATAATTAATGCCCACCAGTCAGATATCTGGAGAAGGCAATGGCACCCCACTCCAGTACTCTTGCCTGGAAATCCCATGGACAGAGGAGCCTGGAAGGCTGCAGTCCTTGGGGTCGCTAAGAGTCGGACACAACTGAGCGACTTCACTTTCACTTTTCACTTTCATGCATTGGAGAAGGAAATGGCAGCCCACTCCAGTGTTCTTGCCGGGAGAATCCCAGGGACGGGGGAGCCTGGTGGGCTGCTGTCTATGGGGTCTCACAGAGTCGGACACGACTGAAGCGACTTAGCAGCAGCAGCAGTCAGATATCATCGATGCAATTGCAACTGTGTTTATGAAACATCAAACCTGTTAAACCACCAGCCAGACTGATCCTCCTTCGCACAGTTCCCTTCGTAGTTGTCGTTATCTCTGTCCCACGTGCTGAATTTCATGCTTTGGTGACTGGCCCACCATTGCACTTCAGGATGAAAATTTCCAGTAAGGGAGTCCCCAGCGGTTCCAGAATATTCCCCAATATGTAAATCATAGGAATTCTAAAGAAAAAGAGGTGATTTCCATGATCAGTTGTTACTGTTTTGTGTGTGTGTTTAGTCACTCAGTAGTGTCTGAGTCCTTGTGACCCCATGAGTGTAGCCTGCCCGAGTTTCTCTATTACTATTTTAAAAACAGGCTTATTTAATAAATAAAAGATCAGGCTCTATCACAGATTTTTGTTTCCCCTGACTTTGGGTTTTATATTGTATATTTTACATATTAATTTGTGGTGATATGTATTTGAAAATGTTAGTACCTTTTCATCTCCAACTTTGAAATTTTTATATTGAGCATAACGGCTATTCTTCTCAAAATCGGCAAGGTCGATTTTTAACGTGTAATCTCCTAGGAAAGGGAAAAAAAGGAATTGTAGGGTTTTTTTTTTTTAATGTATGAGATGACATTTACTTACTGAGGCTTAAAAACAGTTTGTGGCTCTATTTTACATAGACCATTTCCTTCTACCATGAGTCAGCTTTCGAAGAATAAACAGTGACTCCATTGTATTTACAACATGCATGTTTTATTGTGTATTTTACTTGGAAAAAGTTAGGAATGTAATATTAAAGGTAGAACATTTCTACTAGATCTATCATAGATAAAAGCCAGTGTAATTCACTTGGCAAAGAAGAACAGAAAGCAAGTCATTTTTCAGTACATAAATTAAGAAATCTAACAGTAAATAAACAGTTTCATGAAGTTTAAAAGTTGACTTTTTTCTTACTTTTGGTAAGGATGCTGATCTTCAACATTAAATAATGACTGAAATAGTTGATACCATTAAGTAATCAGCTTTTCTTCACTGTCTCATCATTTGCAAATAACAAAGACTACTCTTTCAGAAACAGAACTATTGTTAGGAACATAAAAAGTTATAAATCAAATTGACAGTCAGATAATATATTTGCATTCAATTATTCCACTTTGATAAATAAAATTTCACAATGACCAGTAAGATCAGGTCTGAACTCAGAGTCTTAGCCTCCTCCCAATTCTAAGCTGGAACATAGCAGCAGGTCAGGCAGACCTGGCGCACGGTCAGCCTGCTCTCTTGTCCCACCCCAGTCTCCATCACACAGAGCAAAGGGCCTTGCCCACACTTATGGACATTCCAGACTGCACACCAAGCTCTGCTGACATCCAAAATAAAAGCTGTTTCTCCACTTCCCCTCAGACTTAGGGGAGCACACACCAGATGTACAATTTTCCTACAGGGGGACAGATGAAGAGGAGGCATGAATAGGTCCTGGAGACAAAGTCAAGGCTTCTTCAGTAGAGAGTGCTGGACTCTATATCGCCAGAGGGAGTCTAGGAGACTCTCTGGCCCCACAGATTCCTTGATTCATGGAGCTCTCTAAAGTGGGATTTCAAGGAAGAGGCCACTTTAATCTGATCAAAAGGTAGTAAATGTTATGTGAGCTAAGACTGTGAAGTGGACTAGAACAGAAATAAAGGCTAAATCAATGCTTCTAAAAAGTACTTTGCATTATAGACAAGGTTTAAACTTTTAGGTAACCATCTAAATATCTCTTTAGTCAATGAGTAAATAAAAATTCAATTTTGGATCATTTCTAAATTAGCTTTACTGTAAACACTTCCAGCCAAAATTTATATAATGGAGATAAAGCTATTTTAAAGAGGCAACTCCTTTGCTTTAAATGCTCTCATAATTAAGAAATGTAGGGGGACTTCTCTGGCAGTCTACTGGTTAAGATTCTGTGCTTTCACTGCACAGGGCATGAGTTCTAGCCCTGGTCTGGGAATTAAGATCCGTTATGCCACACATGGGAGATATTGTGGTTCAGCCATAATATATATATATATATATATTTTTTTTTTTTTTAAGAAAGAAAAGAAATGTAGGGAGAAAGTCACTCTTTTTCCTTGGGATGATGTTCTATGCAGTTGTGACACCTGGAACTGATAAATACATTTTTGCTACCATGAGAGCAGCCAGTCTGAAACCTGTCTCTTATACACATCTTAATTAAGAAATGTATCTGGTCTGGGAATTAAGATCCGTTATGCCACACATGGGAGATATTGTGGTTCAGCCATAATATATATATATATATATATTTTTTTTTTTTTTAAGAAAGAAAAGAAATGTAGGGAGAAAGTCACTCTTTTTCCTTGGGATGATGTTCTATGCAGTTGTGACACCTGGAACTGATAAATACATTTTTGCTACCATGAGAGCAGCCAGTCTGAAACACCAATGAAAATGTGAAGCAGATATGTTGCCAGTGCATCTGGACAAATGATAATTTGAAAAATAATATTTTATTTTTAAAATAATTAATTAATAATATTTGTTGTTGTTCAGTTGTTCATTCATGTCTGACTCTTTGCCACCCCATGAACCACAGCACACCAGGTTTCCCTGTCCTTCATTATTATTAATTAATAAGTTTGAATTCTGTATGCTTAGAAGGATCCAAGGGTTTACTTCTTGGGATTTTCATTGTTTCAGTGAAAAACCAGATGCATATTAATATGTAAAAGAAACAGAAATTAGTATGATAAATATTATATATCTATCATAAAACACAAGTAGGATAATAAATACTTTGAAATTTAGAGAACACTGATCATAAGAAGAACGTACAAAGAAAGCTTTAGATTTCTAGGATTATCCATCCTCTCCAAGTTACTATCTAGGGTGTTTCCAAGATTTCTATAATAATGATAATGATACTATTATGAATATAGACACACAAATCACTTTCCTTAACTTGTTTGGAATGAATAAACCTTGCTCTTACAATTAGTGCCTTGCCAGTGTGATTTAACATGCTTTCTTGAGCAATATAATTGCCTTTTACAAAACGTTAAGAATCAGATTTGAGTGGAACTGACTACAATCTCAGGTAGAAAGTGAAGTAGGGAGGATAAAGGATTGGAGCAAAAGAACATGGAAAAGGGAAGCTTGGAAAAGCTTCCCTGGTGGCTCAGAGGTTAAACTGTCTGACTCCAATGCGGGAGACCTGGCTTCAATCCCTGGGTCAGGAAAGATCCCCTGGAGAAGGAAATGGTAACCCACTCCAGTATTCTTGCCTGGAGAATCCCATGGACGTAGAAACCTGGCAGGCTACATCCACGGGGTTGCAAAGAGTCGGACACAACTGAGCGACTTCACTTTCACTTTCAGTGATACTTTAAAAGACATCCACGCAAAAGCAGATAGAGGGAATGATACAGATGTCTGCAATATACTTGGAAATGTCAAAAAAATGGATCAATGGATGGATAGATGAAAAGTTACAGGGTTAAAATGTTAATGTAAAATCTAGGTGGTAGGTTGAAATCTCTTCCAGTTTTGTTGTATCTTGCAAGTTTTTCAAATTAAGATTTGGAGGGGGATGGGAACAAGAACATTTATATTCTATGGTATTTTATTCCAACAACAGCCATAATTCCTCAACTCTTCACCTTTCCCTTTGCAATGGGACTTTGTAAGCCCTCGCATTAAGCCTATTTCCTTTTCCCTTACATCTGAGCTGGTCCTGTGACTTGCTTTCACCAAAACAGAAGGCAGTGTAAGTGACTGTGTGCCACTGCTGAGTCGAGGTCTCAAGTAAGTCATGTGCTTTCATTCTCTTTCCTAGAACTCTTCTTCTGCTTCAGGAGCAAGTCCAGGCTAGCCAGCTGGGAGATGACAGACCGTGTGGGGGGAGCTGGACAGCCAGCCTCCCACTGACGAGGAAGTGGATCACCAGCTCATGAGCAAGCCCAGCGAGATCAGCAGAGCCCAGCCCTATGAGCAAAACTACCCAGCTGCCCTGTGTATTTGTGAGAAATAATAAAGAGCTGTTGTTTTAAGTCACTAAATTCATAAGTGGCTTGTTATACATCCAATATACATGTTTTGAGTTATATAAGTCATTTAAAATAATGATATGACAGATTTCCTTCCCAGAAACAGAAAAAATGTATGTGAGAAATATCTCTCCCACAACCTAGGTCTAAGCAGCCACCTTTTACAAAGGAGATTATTTCCCAAAAGGGATTATTGGCCATCTGCAAATCACAGTAGTTACTGAATTAGTTCTATTGTCTAGGATTTAGTGAAAAACAGTTGTGTTTCCTTTGTTGTATTTCCAGTGAATTTGGTATGAGGTAAACCTTACCTTGTGTGGTCAATAAGTGAAGATTTCTATTACCCAACCAATATTCACCATTTTTTTGGACAAAATTTCCAAAGCCATTTTCATAGTCACTCCAGTCTCTAAAAAATGAAAGTGAAAGTTGACTTTAGCAAAATCCAAATGGACCTTTGCAGTACCCAAGGTGCACACTTCTACCCCTACCCATAATATCTTCTTGATTAGGTAATGTACTTCTATTTAGAAAGAATGAAGTTCTAATGCACTTCAGGTATAATAAAGAGGCTTAACTTTTGTAAACCTCATATTTCCTACTCCAAATAAATCCTTATGTCATAATTAGCACATTTCAGTGATACTTTAAAAGACATCCACGCAAAAGCAGATAGAGGGAATGATACAGATGTCTGCAATATACTTGGAAATGTCAAAAAAATGGATCAATGGATGGATAGATGAAAAGTTACAGGGTTAAAATGTTAATGTAAAATCTAGGTGGTAGGTTGAAATCTCTTCCAGTTTTGTTGTATCTTGCAAGTTTTTCAAATTAAGATTTGGAGGGGGATGGGAACAAGAACATTTATATTCTATGGTATTTTATTCCAACAACAGCCATAATTCCTCAACTCTTCACCTTTCCCTTTGCAATGGGACTTTGTAAGCCCTCGCATTAAGCCTATTTCCTTTTCCCTTACATCTGAGCTGGTCCTGTGACTTGCTTTCACCAAAACAGAAGGCAGTGTAAGTGACTGTGTGCCACTGCTGAGTCGAGGTCTCAAGTAAGTCATTGCTTTCATTCTCTTTCCTAGAACTCTTCTTCTGCTTCAGGAGCAAGTCCAGGCTAGCCAGCTGGGAGATGACAGACCGTGTGGGGGGAGCTGGACAGCCAGCCTCCCACTGACGAGGAAGTGGATCACCAGCTCATGAGCAAGCCCAGCGAGATCAGCAGAGCCCAGCCCTATGAGCAAAACTACCCAGCTGCCCTGTGTATTTGTGAGAAATAATAAAGAGCTGTTGTTTTAAGTCACTAAATTCATAAGTGGCTTGTTATACATCCAATATACATGTTTTGAGTTATATAAGTCATTTAAAATAATGATATGACAGATTTCCTTCCCAGAAACAGAAAAAATGTATGTGAGAAATATCTCTCCCACAACCTAGGTCTAAGCAGCCACCTTTTACAAAGGAGATTATTTCCCAAAAGGGATTATTGGCCATCTGCAAATCACAGTAGTTACTGAATTAGTTCTATTGTCTAGGATTTAGTGAAAAACAGTTGTGTTTCCTTTGTTGTATTTCCAGTGAATTTGGTATGAGGTAAACCTTACCTTGTGTGGTCAATAAGTGAAGATTTCTATTACCCAACCAATATTCACCATTTTTTTGGACAAAATTTCCAAAGCCATTTTCATAGTCACTCCAGTCTCTAAAAAATGAAAGTGAAAGTTGACTTTAGCAAAATCCAAATGGACCTTTGCAGTACCCAAGGTGCACACTTCTACCCCTACCCATAATATCTTCTTGATTAGGTAATGTACTTCTATTTAGAAAGAATGAAGTTCTAATGCACTTCAGGTATAATAAAGAGGCTTAACTTTTGTAAACCTCATATTTCCTACTCCAAATAAATCCTTATGTCATAATTAGCACACCTGTTAAAGTTTTCACTGCCATCAGATCGTCTCTGAATTACAGTCCATCCTCCTCCATCAGACATGTCACAATAAACAGAGAATTCTGCTGGGCTCTGGAGAGGTTTGATTTTATAAAATCCACTCTGCTTGTACCCATCATTGAAAATCTCTGAACAATCTGTTTGGAAAACAAAGTAATGTAATATTTGTCATGTGTCTGTTTTTTTTTTTTTTAAGGGAGCCTCTGAATGAGATTACTCAATACTAATGGAGACAGATAAATACATGATGTAGATAATCAGCTGTTTAAAACTGCATCTTGTACATCTTCCAGTGGCTACTAGGAAGTTCTCTTTTTCTAGATGATATAATTATCATCTGACTTCTTGATGTCATCATGGAAAAAATAAAATGGTGAAATAGGTATATGGTTTCTCATTTCTGATTTTTTTTAGAAGAGTCTGAAATTACGTTTTAGGTAATTACAGTATATTTAAGTGAAACATCTTTATCAGATAGGACAGAACTTTTTTCTCTCATGGCACTAAAATGAAAGTAGAAATATAATACCAAACAATTTAATACAGATTATCTTGATTTATAGCATTACAAATCATTCTGAACATCTGGAAATGAACTCAAAATAGTAATCTTGTTAGATTCTTATAACCTCCCAATCTCACCAGAGATTTTACTCACCCACTGAAATTTCTAAGAGTCCATGCATTCTTAGATGTTTTTGCTAAAAACTGCAAGTTTCTATTATTTCATCCCCGTGGTCTTCTCTGCGCTGATATTTCTTTGACCACTGAAGCTACCAATTTGTCACCAAAAAGTAATATCTGTTTCTTAAATCACATGCTGCTGCTGCTAAGTCACTTCAGTCGTGTGCGACCCCATAGAAGGCACCCCACCAGGCTCCCCCATCCCTGGGATTCTACAGGCAAGAACACTGGAGTGGGCTGCCATTTCATTCTCCAGTGCATGAAAGTGAAAAGTGAAAGTGAAGTCGTTCAGTCATGTCTGACTCTTATCGACCCCATGGACTGCAGCCTACAGGGCTCCTCCGCCATGGGATTTTCCAGGCAAGAGTACTGGAGTGGGTTGCCATTGCCTTCTGTGTAAATTACGTGAGGGTGGGGTAAATTAATAACCATTGGTCTCATCTAGGCTGATTTGGGGTGAATTAGAGAATACGGCTGATATGTGAGTCCTAGGTCACTTCAGTATGTCCAGCTCTGTGGGATCCTATGGACTGTTGCCCACCAGGCTCCTATCCATGGGATTCTCCCCGGCAAGAATACTGGAGTGGATTGCCGTGCCCTCTTCCAGGGCATCTTCCCAACCCAGGGATCAACTTGGCATCTGCATTGCAGATGGATTGTTTCCCACAGTCCTCCTGCATTGCAGGTGGATTCTTTACCACTGAGCCACCCCGGAAGCCCATTATGGCAGACACGAACTCGCTATTGTTTAGATGCCCAGGCAGCTCTGTTTTAGGGTAGTTGAATTAATGGCCACTGTAAAGAGATAGTTTCAAGGATACCCAATCACAGACTTTTGAATAAAAATACTATAGTTTAACATCACTAACTTTCAAATTTTACCCTTATCATTTTGTTCATTTCCTCCTTTAAAAAAAAATATTTTCTACACTTCTGTAACTATAAATGGTGATGGATGTTACCT